>CAXIES010000390.1:37500-45000 GCA_964023965.1 Melinopterus prodromus
GGTCCGCGAGGACCGCGTCTCACATGCCGCTGACGGCCGAGTATAAGCACGACGCTTCAGCGCCATCCATTTTCAGGGCTAGTAACTTCGGCAGGTGAGTTGTTACACACTCCTTGGCGGATTCCGACTTCCATGGCCACCGTCCTGCTGTCTTAAGTTACCAACGCCTTTCATGGTATCCCATAAGCGTCGATTTGGGCGCTTTAACTCGGCGTTTGGTTCATCCCACAGCGCCAGTTCTGCTTACCAAAAGTGGCCCACTTGGCACTCTGATCCGATATCTCGCGGCTTCACAGTTTAAGCAAGCCGGAGATCTCACCCATTTAAAGTTTGAGAATAGGTTGAGGTCGTTTCGACCCCAATGCCTCTAATCATTCGCTTTACCGAATGAGACTCGCACGCGGCGAGCGCCAGCTATCCTGAGGGAAACTTCGGAGGGAACCAGCTACTAGATGGTTCGATTAGTCTTTCGCCCCTATACCCAGTTCCGACGATCGATTTGCACGTCAGAATCGCTACGGACCTCCATCAGGGTTTCCCCTGACTTCGTCCTGACCAGGCATAGTTCACCATCTTTCGGGTCCCAGCGTGTACGCTCTGGGTGCGCCTCTTCTCGCGATGAGAACGAGACGCCCCGGGAGTGCGGGGCCGGTCCGTGAGCCGGCCCATCCTCCCTCGGTTCGCGCGAGGCGAACCTTCACTTTCATTGCGCCTTTAGGTTTAGTTTAGTCCCAATGACTCGCGCACATGCTAGACTCCTTGGTCCGTGTTTCAAGACGGGTCCTGAAAGTACCCAAAGCTATAGCGCCGTGGACTGGCGTGTGCAGGGTCTGTCCGAGGACAACGCCGCCAACAGCCGGGCGGGCCCGGATCCGGCGCTAGGTCCGGATGCCAGGTTTGCCGTCCGCGCTTGCGACGTGCCGGACGCGAACAAGTCGCGGCCCCGCGCCATAGTTTTACCGTCGGTCGGGCCGGCCGGGACACCGCGGGTCCGAACGCACCGAGGTGCGCGCGGGCTCCACCGCGGGCCTTAGGCCGACGCCCAACGGGTCACGACGTCCTACAGGAGGAGAAGTGCACGCGTTCGGAGTCCGACGGCCACGGGCGGCGCGCGCGGCGCGAACGCCACGCGTCGCAACGCCCGTTGCTCGCGAACTTTCCGAGAGACGCGTCTGAATCTCCCCTTTCGACCTTTCGGGTTTCTCAGGTTTACCCCTGAACGGTTTCACGTACTCTTGAACTCTCTCTTCAAAGTTCTTTTCAACTTTCCCTCACGGTACTTGTTCGCTATCGGTCTCGTGGTAATATTTAGCCTTAGATGGAGTTTACCACCCACTTAGGGCTGCACTCTCAAGCAACCCGACTCTGAGGAGAGACCCTCCCGCGGCATGCGGCGGCCAGCTACGGGCCTGGCACCCTCTCTGGGTAAGTGGCCCCGTTCAAGAAGGACTTGGGCGCGCCGCGCTACCTCGGGATAACGGATCCTCCCTAACACCACATTTCCCGGCGTCCGTCTCCGGACGCGGGATTCGGTGCTGGGCTCTTCCCTGTTCGCTCGCCGCTACTAAGGGAATCCTAGTTAGTTTCTTTTCCTCCGCTTAGTAATATGCTTAAATTCAGCGGGTAGTCTCACCTGCTCTGAGGTCGCGTTCATTGGTTTCTTTCGATAGCCGACAGGCCGCGTAGGCAACGGGATCCTTCGGGCTAAACGCGCGCGATCGGACGTCGGACGAATACCTCGCGCCGCCCCGGACGAATCTCGGTGGCGGGGGGATTCACACTCGGACACGTCGACCGGCGCGTCGCCCGGGCATCGTTTACCGGTACGCGGATGGCGGTCGGCTCGAATGATTATATCGTTCGATAGTTTAAAGCGACGCGTTAGCGCGCCGCCCCGACGTCGAGCGCGATGGCGCGCTCGCGGTATCGGGGGGCGGCTCGTGCGCGAGCGCTCAGATTCTTGCCTCGGCGGCCGTCCGCTTTTCGCGCTTGACCGACGCCCCGTACGTACGGCGCGCGTTCCGCTCACACGATTGGGAGCGTGTACTGCGCGCGCGCACCACATGGGGGGGCCTTCGCGTTATCGGCGGTACGCCGACCCGGCAGTCGTGGAAATTGAAACGACCCTCAGCCAGGAGTGGTCCAGGAACAGTATCCGAGGACCGCAATGTGCGTTCGAAATGTCGATGTTCAAGTGTCCTGCAGTTCACAAGTTGACGCGCAATTAGCTGCGTTCTTCATCGACCCACGAGCCAAGTGATCCACCGTTCAGGGTAATCTTTCATACAGTTAACCAGCGACTCTCTGTCCGCGGTACTGCGTTTAATCGGTTTTACACTTACGCAAAGTTTTGCACGCTTACACGTTGCTAGAACGAGAGGTGTTTGACTTCGCAGAGCGGACGTAAAGTCCGAGACGCGTTCGTCCTGCGCGGCTCCCGTACTCAGATCGCTCCCCCCTTTCGAGGGGCGCGCGGTACGCGGGGACGAACGTTCCGTTAGTCAGGCGAATATCCTTCGACCACCTTCGGGCGGTGCGAGCACCTTTGCGCGCAGTCTTCGTCTTTATTAATCTGCGACGCGGACCGACGTCGGTCGTACACGACATGACCGACCGGACCATCCGCCGCGCTCCGCCGGCGTGCCACTGCACCTCCGACAAGGGAGGCCGGGGCCGGATTCGGGGCGCTGGGGTCCGGCGGCCGCTATACGACCGCGACGACGGCGCGACGCACTCGTCTTTATCAATCTACGCTGCGGGCCGACGTCGGTCGTACACGACATGACCGACCGGACCGTCCGCCGCGCTCCGCCGGCGTGCCACTGAACCTCCGACAAGGGAGGCCGGGGCCGGATTCGGGGCGCTGGGGTCCGGCGGCCGCTATACGACCGCGACGACGGCGCGACGCACTCGTCTTCATTAATTTACGCTGCGGACCGACGTCGGTCGTACACGACATGACCGACCGGACCGTCCGCCGCGCTCCGCCGGCGTTCCTCTGCACCTCCGACAAGGGAGGCCGGGGCCGGTTTCGGGGCGCTGGGGTCCGGCGGCCGCTATACGACCGCGACGACGGCGCGACGCACGACGACAAGACTGGGACGCGCGCATTAGCTCGCTGTGCCCTGACCGTCGGGGCCGGCGGGAGCGTCGCATTCACCCGTGGTTGTGACACTTAAAAACTCAAACTCCGAGGCGCGGAGCGCCGAGCCGGCTGCGCGGTGGCTGCCGGCGGCGCTTTTACGTACGCAGTATCTCTCGGCCTGAGCGGCACGGGGGGCGCTCTCGTCATCGGACCTCTCGACTAGGTACCTGACTTCCGGCGTGCCGACCCTCGCGGGTCGGCCGACGCCTCGGACTTCGTTAGTCCTTAACAGTTCGAATCAGTTCGACCGGCGCTCGTACGGCCGACGCGACCGCCGTCGTAGACGTGGTCGGCCGAGGGCGCCATTAATATTCATTCATTATTAATATCGATCCGTGCATCGTATTAATTAATTGTACGTAATGTTTTATAAACATTCGTTAATGATCCTTCCGCAGGTTCACCTACGGAAACCTTGTTACGACTTTTACTTCCTCTAAATGATCAAGTTTGGTCATCTTCCCAGCATCATCGGCGACGTCGAAACGCCACCGCGCACCGGTCCGAAGACCTCACTAAATCATTCAATCGGTAGTAGCGACGGGCGGTGTGTACAAAGGGCAGGGACGTAATCAACGCGAGCTTATGACTCGCGCTTACTGGGAATTCCTCGTTCATGGGGAACAATTGCAAGCCCCAATCCCTAGCACGAAGGAGGTTCAGCGGGTTACCCGGGCCGTTCGGCCAGGGAAGACACGCTGATTCCTTCAGTGTAGCGCGCGTGCGGCCCAGAACATCTAAGGGCATTACAGACCTGTTATTGCTCAATCTCGTGCGGCTAGAAGCCGCCTGTCCCTCTAAGAAGAATTAATTGTACGCCGACAGTAAAAATCGCGCACGACCGCGACGCGAGCGCCGGGTCGGCGGACCTTTGAGATGTCGAAAATACGCCTAGTTAGCAGGCTAGAGTCTCGTTCGTTATCGGAATTAACCAGACAAATCGCTCCACCAACTAAGAACGGCCATGCACCACCACCCACCGAATCAAGAAAGAGCTCTCAATCTGTCAATCCTTCCGGTGTCCGGGCCTGGTGAGGTTTCCCGTGTTGAGTCAAATTAAGCCGCAGGCTCCACTCCTGGTGGTGCCCTTCCGTCAATTCCTTTAAGTTTCAGCTTTGCAACCATACTTCCCCCGGAACCCAAAAGCTTTGGTTTCCCGGAAGCTGCCCGCCGAGTCATCGGAGGAACGTCGGCGGATCGCTAGCTGGCATCGTTTATGGTTAGAACTAGGGCGGTATCTGATCGCCTTCGAACCTCTAACTTTCGTTCTTGATCAATGAAAGCGTTTTTGGCAAATGCTTTCGCTTCTGTCCGTCTTGCGACGATCCAAGAATTTCACCTCTAACGTCGCAATACGAATGCCCCCATCCGTTCCTATTAATCATTACCTCGGGGTTCCGAAAACCAACAAAATAGAACCGAGGTCCTATTCCATTATTCCATGCACACAGTATTCAGGCGAAATTTTAGCCTGCTTTAAGCACTCTAATTTGTTCAAAGTAAACGTGCCGGCCCACCTCGACACTCAATGAAGAGCACCGCGGTGGGATTGAGATTGGGCCGCCCCGAGAGGCTAAGCCCACCGGCAGGACGTCCCGCGGACACGCCAGTTAACACCGCGAGCGATGAACCGGCGGCGCGGGACACAAATTCGACTACGAGCTTTTTAACCGCAACAACTTTAATATACGCTATTGGAGCTGGAATTACCGCGGCTGCTGGCACCAGACTTGCCCTCCAATTGATCCTCGTTAAAGGGTTTAGAGTGTACTCATTCCGATTACGGGGCCTCGGATGAGTCCCGTATCGTTATTTTTCGTCACTACCTCCCCGTGCCGGGAGTGGGTAATTTGCGCGCCTGCTGCCTTCCTTGGATGTGGTAGCCGTTTCTCAGGCTCCCTCTCCGGAATCGAACCCTGATTCCCCGTTACCCGTTACAACCATGGTAGGCGCAGAACCTACCATCGACAGTTGATAAGGCAGACATTTGAAAGATGCGTCGCCGGTGCGAGACCGTGCGATCAGCAAAAAGTTATTCAGAGTCACCAAGGTGTACGACGACGGGCGAACCCGACGCCGATTGGTTTTGATCTAATAAAAGCGCTCCTTCCGTCTCCGGTCGGAGCTCTGTTTGCATGTATTAGCTCTAGAATTACCACAGTTATCCAAGTAAATGTGGGTACGATCTAAGGAACCATAACTGATTTAATGAGCCTTTCGCGGTTTCACCTTAATTTGGCTTGTACTGAGACATGCATGGCTTAATCTTTGAGACAAGCATATGACTACTGGCAGGATCAACCAGGGAGCTGTCACCCGTCCGCGGCCACGTTCGGAAGACGCGCACCGATGGTAACGCGCCGACCTGGCGTAACGCAGATCGAGAGAACAGTCGCACCTGCGGCGAGCCGAGGGCGGAGCAGAATCGTCACGCCGCTGCGAGAGCGGCGGCGGTCTGTCTTCTCGCCCGGCCCGGAAGTATACTACTACATATTACAATATATAGCAAAAACTGACCGTGTCGAAATCAGTCGGCAGCGACGAGCGCGCGCCGACCACACATTTCACGCACAGTGGAGCAGGATGCGCCGACGTCGAAATAGGACGACGTTTACTTGACGACATGACCGCCCGCAGCAGTTCTAAAGAGAATAATTTATAACGCGGAATCTCGTCCGCGAACGGCTTCAACATTCCCAGAAACACCCTTCGCTAGATTGAAAGCGACATGGTACGCGGTCTGAGCGCGCGTTTCGGAAAACTGTCGTGCCGCGCTCTCACGCTCGGTACGAGGCGAGTCGTTGCATATTTGTGGACGACGTCCAGAGGACGCCTCCGAGATTTAAGTGCGCCCGCATAAGGTGTACAACGCTAACTGCGAAAGTCAGCGTCGTCCGCGGGCATGCTGTGGCAATCGCTAATGTTACGGTTACGAGCGCTTGGCGGCGATATGTGGGAACGCAACCTTTCGGTTAAACCGCACAGCGTCAATTAAAACTCTCGTCTCTAATGGCGAACGCCGGTTCTTCGCGAACGAAGCTTACCGAGGCGCTCTCTAGCCACCAGCAGATCAAAGTCAACAACGCGTGCGGCCCGGCAGGGAGCATCTTTATCGTTTACTAATACCAAGACTGTCGACTCGTCGCAACTAAACGGGATCGAGCGGAACCGGACGGCGTTAGCCGTCGCGGACTCACCTCTCCCTATATAAGCGCAACGGACCGAGTACGGGTTGCGAAACGCTAGTACGGGTCGCTCCCGGCTCGCTCGAACGGATACCGCCGACGCTCGCGCGGACTTATCGCACTTTTCGCCTTGGTCCCCGTCCGGGTCGAGTTCGAAATTTTGGAAATATTTTTTTTTTGAAAATTTTTTTTTTTTTTGGAAATTTTTTTTTCTTTCAAATGTTCTCTCCGGCGCTCTCTGCTAAATTTTTGGATTTTTTTTTTTGAAAATTTTTTTTTCTTTCAAAAGTTCCGTCCAGCGCTCCCTGCTGAAATTTTTGGATTTTGGAAATTTTGTCTTTCGGGTGGCGCTGGATGTCGATCGAGCGCGCCGCCGTAGTCCAGCCGACCGCCCGCGCGCCGTCGCCGGCCGGGTAGCGCTCGGTACATTTCGCCCCGCTCGACGACGGGAGACTCGCGCTGTCGATCGAGCGCGCCGCCGGAGTCCAGCCGACCGCCCGCGCGCCGTCGCCGGCCGGGTAGCGCTCGGTACATTTCGCCCCGCTCGACGACGGGAGACTCGCGCTGTCGATCGAGCGCGCCGCCGGAGTCCAGCCGACCGCCCGCGCGCCGTCGCCGGCCGGGTAGCGCTCGGTAGATTTCGCCCCGCTCGACGACGGGAGACCCGCGCTGTCGATCGAGCGCGCCGCCGGAGTCCAGCCGACAGCCCGCGCGCCGTCGCCGGCCGGGTAGCGCTCGGTACATTTCGCCCCGCTCGACGACGGGAGACCCGCGCTGTCGATCGAGCGCGCCGCCGGAGTCCAGCCGACCGCGCTCGCGCCGTCAACGGCCCCATAAAAGATTTTCTTGAAATTTTCTTTTTCGCCTATAAGTCCCGGCCAGCGCTCTCTGCAAAATTTTAGAAATTTTTTTTTTTGAAAAATTTTTTTTTTGAAAATTTTTTTTTTCTTTCAAAAGTTCCGTCCAGCGCTCTCTGCTGAAATTTTTGGATTTTGGAAATTTTGTCTTTCGGGTGGCGCTGGATGTCGATCGAGCGCGCCGCCGTAGTCCAGCCGACCGCCCGCGCGCCGTCGCCGGCCGGGTAGCGCTCGGTACATTTCGCCCCGCTCGACGACGGGAGACTCGCGCTGTCGATCGAGCGCGCCGCCGGAGTCCAGCCGACCGCCCGCG
>CAXIES010000390.1:50000-62500 GCA_964023965.1 Melinopterus prodromus
ACACCATCACCAATAACCAGACACCAATCACTCCCTCCACCAGCCCTCCCATTCGTCGTACTCGTAGACAAATCCTGCCGCCATCTCATTTATCCTCTCAACATCCCTCCCCGTACCAGTTCCGTCCAACTCCATGCCTCCCTCTTCGGCCGACCGCAGCAGCACCCTTCTCCTCGCTTCCGTCCTGGGCTCCAGTGTGCACTCATAGCGTATATGCTGTAGCGTATCGCTCCCCAGCCCGCATGGGCAAGTTCCGTCGGTAGGTCTCAACCTAAATCGCGCGTAGTACGTGTTGAAGGGGCCATGCCCTGTTACGTATTGAACCGCCCTCACCGACAAATCCTTGCGCTCCAGCGTTACAGTATTAATAAACTGATGTGTCTGCCTCCCGTCCCTAGCCACCGTCCACGCACTTTGCCACTCCCTCCTCATAATCTCCACACTCTCCCGCTTTGCTACAGCCCTCGCCTTTACCACCTGCTGAATTTGTTCCGGTCTCTCCTTTGATAGCCTATCGGCCTCTCTCATCCAGTCTCCTCTGTCACCTCCTCCGGCCCATCTAAGCCACACTTCTTTTCCCTCCTCAAAGACCCTCCTAGCTCTTCTCACCACCGCGTTTTCCCATTCCGTCCGTCTCGCACTCGAACATAACCGCTTGACCACGCCCACATTATCGCACACCACCACAGCCCTCGCGCAACCCGAACGCGCACACCACCTCAAAGCCATGTCAACCGCACCAAGCTCCACCTGCGAAACCGTCGCCTCCGCGTTCCACCCCGTAACTCTCCGGCACACCTCGATTCCCTCCCTAACGCACACCATAGCAGAAGCCGCACCCCCGTCACCCCGCGAACCGTCCACAAACACCACCACGCCCCCGACACCGGACAACTCCCCCTCCGTAGCCTCAACCAACTCCGCTTCCTCCCACTCCAGACACGAAACGTACTCTTCTCCTCTTACAATCCTCTCCATCCTACCCTCTGACCTCTCCCTATCTAAACGGGCTCTTCTCTTCGCCTGAAGAGTCCATGGGGGCACGCCCGCCATCACCTGGAGTGCACTAGTCGGCGCCGTGCGATACGCGCCGGTGATCGCCAGCAGGAACGGTCGTTGAGCCGCATTCAAGGCTCGCGTTATCCGGGAATCTCCCGCTCTTATACCCCATATCTCCGACGCATAGAGTGCTGCTGGTTCGACGGCCACAAGCATTATAGTTCTCCGGGTTTCGCGGTCCATCCCCCAGTCGCGCCCGGCGACGATGAAAACCCTCCGCGTCCATGTCATCAGCTTTCCTCTGACTTTTGCTGCATGGTCAATGAAGTTCAGCGCGCCGTCGATATAAAGTCCCAGATATCGGACCGACGGTTGCAGCGGTATAATCGTCTCGTCCATCCGGAGTACTGGTTTACGCTCAACTTTCCGCGCCGCGAAGAAAACCGCCTCCGTTTTCTCTTCTGCGTAGAACAACTTACTCTTTTCCGCCCAGAGCTTGCACCTTATCCAGGTATCACGCCACGCCTCCTCTATACGCT
Source organism: Melinopterus prodromus (assembly GCA_964023965.1). Classification (NCBI taxonomy): domain Eukaryota; kingdom Metazoa; phylum Arthropoda; class Insecta; order Coleoptera; family Scarabaeidae; genus Melinopterus; species Melinopterus prodromus. Next base: position 51,539 of record CAXIES010000390.1, read on the forward strand.
TCACAGAGCTTCCCCCCACTATCACCAACTGGTCGTCGGCATAAGCCTGAACATGCACTTCCCCCGCTACCGATCTCATCTCGTCGAACCACGCCTCCATATAGCAGATCCATAATATTGGTCCGAGGCACGAACCCTGCGGGCACCCCAACTCGACGTCACACACGCTTCCCTCGCTCTCAACACGTCGGCCACTGAGGAAACTGTGTATCGCTGACACCAGGTACGCCGGGCAGTCCCAGCCCATCAGCGTCGCTACAATACCCGGCATCCACGCGCTGTTGAACGCATTCCGAATGTCAAGGGTTATCATAATACTATGCAGGCCGTGCTGTTTTAACTCCCGTACCGTCTCAACTGCCGTTCGCAATGCGTCAACCGTTCCTCTACCCGCGCGAAATCCATACTGGTTGCCCGACAATCGGCCGCTCGTTTCCGCCCATCTTTGCAATCGCCGCGCTAGGATTTTGTCTAGGATCTTACCGAGTACCGGCAGCAGGCACACCGGACGCAAACCGCCACTGGGCTTCGGCACCCACGCCACCGTCGCTGTTTTCCATACCGCCGGAAATACCCCTTGCCTCAAACAGTCGCCTACAACTCGCCTCCACGCAGACCCTCGCGCCTCTAACAGCTTAATTAGTATGCCAGGTCGCACACCGTCAGGCCCCGGCGCCTTCTTTGGATGTGCCGCTCGCACAACCGTCTCGAACTCCCTCTTCCCTAACGCACGAAGCTCCCAGTCTCCCGCGCGAGATCGTATATCCGCTATATATTGTTGTACTCCGTCCCGCGTTCGTCTGTGGCCGTCCGTATCCGTCCCCCTGTCGTCTCTAGGGAAGTATTTTACTATGAGGTCCTCCGCTAACCCGCGTTTCTCGGTAACAATAATCCCGTCCCTCACCGCGCAACTCCACGGGGCACAATTTTTTCGTCGATCGCGAATTATATCGTATAGAGCCCCCCACGCGTCGCCCCCAATATCGCTACAGTACCGTCTGAATGCTTCTTTCCTTTTCTCCTTAATCTTATCTTTATACTCCCTCCTGTTTCTAATATACATTTCCCTCCCCCTCTCTCTCTCATCTGCGTCCCTCACAATCTGGTACGTCCTTCTTGCCGTCCTGACCCTTGCCCTCATTTCTTGGAGCTCATCGCACCACCAAGTCACCGCACGTGTCCCCCGACCACCGCCGCGGCCAGATCTCCGTTTCATACTCGCCTCGCACGCCCGTTCCACGCAGTCCTGCCATCGCTCCGCCGAAGTAGGTAGGGACAGTGGGAATCTCGTTAATCCATTCATGCGCGTCACTAATTAGATGACGAGGCATTTGGCTACCTTAAGAGAGTCATAGTTACTCCCGCCGTTTACCCGCGCTTGCTTGAATTTCTTCACGTTGACATTCAGAGCACTGGGCAGAAATCACATTGCGTCAACACCCGCAGGGGCCATCGCAATGCTTTGTTTTAATTAGACAGTCGGATTCCCCCAGTCCGTGCCAGTTCTGAGCTGATCGTTGAATGGCGGCCGAAGAGGACACCGGCCAGGAGCGAACCCCCGACCGGGCCTCGCAGCAAGGAAGTTCCGCGGGAGGCCAAGGCACGGGACCGAGCTCGGATCCGGTCGCCGAAACGACTTTTACCTCGCCCAGGCCCGGCACGTCAGCCGATACCCGCTTCCCGACCAAGCCCGACGCGCCCCGATCCTCAGAGCCAATCCTTATCCCGAAGTTACGGATCCAATTTGCCGACTTCCCTTACCTACATTATTCTATCGACTAGAGGCTGTTCACCTTGGAGACCTGCTGCGGATATGGGTACGAACCGGCGCGACACCTACCGTGGCCCTCTCCTGGATTTTCAAGGTCCGAGGGGAAGATCCGGACACCGCCGCAACTGCGGTGCTCTTCGCGCTCCAAACCATATCTCCCTGCTAGAGGATTCCATGGAACTCGAGCGCTTATGCAGAAAAGAAAACTCTTCCCGGATCTCCCGACGGCGTCTCCAGGTCATTTTGGGTTGCCCCGACGAACACTCTTTCGAGGGCCCGACTTAATTACGGTTCCGCTGCCGGGTTCCGGAATAGGAACCGGATTCCCTTTCGCCCGACGGGTGTGTGCCTCTTTATGCACGTACGGCGCCGGCATACTCGCGGCTGGAACCGCTAAGATCGGCGCGCGCGGCCAATAATGCCGCGGCCTCACTGCTCGTCATGACCGCTGCGCGTCGCGTGTCGACGTCGCGCGCGGGGAATCATCGTTCGCGTGATGGCGCGGTCGCGCTCGCGCTCCCGTCGCTCTGTGCGCGCGCGTCCGGCGGCGGATGATACCGGCGGACCGAGGAACCGAGCCGCTTGAAGCGGCGGTTCCGGTCCTCCTCCATCCTAACCTCCGGTGCGTGCGAGAGCGATCGAGAGTCCGCGTGCGCGTCTCCTGCGCCCAGGAACGAGACTCGACCCCCGCTGCGACGGTTCGACGACGACGACGACGACAGGGACGACGAAGGAGCCGCAGCTGGCGCGCGCGCTCGATCGAAGGTTCCGTCTTACGTCACGGACGCGTCCGCCGTACTACTACGCAAACGTAGATACACCAACATCAACATCGGCTTTCGCCTAGGGCTTAGGATCGACTGACTCGTGTGCAACGGCTGTTCACACGAAACCCTTCTCCACGTCAGTCCTCCAGGGCCTCGCTGGAGTATTTGCTACTACCACCAAGATCTGCACCGACGGCGGCTCCAGACGGGCTCACGCCCTGTCCTTCTGCGCACACCGCCGCGACCCTCCTACTCGTCAGGGCTTCATGACGCCGGTCCGCGAGGACCGCGTCTCACATGCCGCTGACGGCCGAGTATAAGCACGACGCTTCAGCGCCATCCATTTTCAGGGCTAGTAACTTCGGCAGGTGAGTTGTTACACACTCCTTGGCGGATTCCGACTTCCATGGCCACCGTCCTGCTGTCTTAAGTTACCAACGCCTTTCATGGTATCCCATAAGCGTCGATTTGGGCGCTTTAACTCGGCGTTTGGTTCATCCCACAGCGCCAGTTCTGCTTACCAAAAGTGGCCCACTTGGCACTCTGATCCGATATCTCGCGGCTTCACAGTTTAAGCAAGCCGGAGATCTCACCCATTTAAAGTTTGAGAATAGGTTGAGGTCGTTTCGACCCCAATGCCTCTAATCATTCGCTTTACCGAATGAGACTCGCACGCGGCGAGCGCCAGCTATCCTGAGGGAAACTTCGGAGGGAACCAGCTACTAGATGGTTCGATTAGTCTTTCGCCCCTATACCCAGTTCCGACGATCGATTTGCACGTCAGAATCGCTACGGACCTCCATCAGGGTTTCCCCTGACTTCGTCCTGACCAGGCATAGTTCACCATCTTTCGGGTCCCAGCGTGTACGCTCTGGGTGCGCCTCTTCTCGCGATGAGAACGAGACGCCCCGGGAGTGCGGGGCCGGTCCGTGAGCCGGCCCATCCTCCCTCGGTTCGCGCGAGGCGAACCTTCACTTTCATTGCGCCTTTAGGTTTAGTTTAGTCCCAATGACTCGCGCACATGCTAGACTCCTTGGTCCGTGTTTCAAGACGGGTCCTGAAAGTACCCAAAGCTATAGCGCCGTGGACTGGCGTGTGCAGGGTCTGTCCGAGGACAACGCCGCCAACAGCCGGGCGGGCCCGGATCCGGCGCTAGGTCCGGATGCCAGGTTTGCCGTCCGCGCTTGCGACGTGCCGGACGCGAACAAGTCGCGGCCCCGCGCCATAGTTTTACCGTCGGTCGGGCCGGCCGGGACACCGCGGGTCCGAACGCACCGAGGTGCGCGCGGGCTCCACCGCGGGCCTTAGGCCGACGCCCAACGGGTCACGACGTCCTACAGGAGGAGAAGTGCACGCGTTCGGAGTCCGACGGCCACGGGCGGCGCGCGCGGCGCGAACGCCACGCGTCGCAACGCCCGTTGCTCGCGAACTTTCCGAGAGACGCGTCTGAATCTCCCCTTTCGACCTTTCGGGTTTCTCAGGTTTACCCCTGAACGGTTTCACGTACTCTTGAACTCTCTCTTCAAAGTTCTTTTCAACTTTCCCTCACGGTACTTGTTCGCTATCGGTCTCGTGGTAATATTTAGCCTTAGATGGAGTTTACCACCCACTTAGGGCTGCACTCTCAAGCAACCCGACTCTGAGGAGAGACCCTCCCGCGGCATGCGGCGGCCAGCTACGGGCCTGGCACCCTCTCTGGGTAAGTGGCCCCGTTCAAGAAGGACTTGGGCGCGCCGCGCTACCTCGGGATAACGGATCCTCCCTAACACCACATTTCCCGGCGTCCGTCTCCGGACGCGGGATTCGGTGCTGGGCTCTTCCCTGTTCGCTCGCCGCTACTAAGGGAATCCTAGTTAGTTTCTTTTCCTCCGCTTAGTAATATGCTTAAATTCAGCGGGTAGTCTCACCTGCTCTGAGGTCGCGTTCATTGGTTTCTTTCGATAGCCGACAGGCCGCGTAGGCAACGGGATCCTTCGGGCTAAACGCGCGCGATCGGACGTCGGACGAATACCTCGCGCCGCCCCGGACGAATCTCGGTGGCGGGGGGATTCACACTCGGACACGTCGACCGGCGCGTCGCCCGGGCATCGTTTACCGGTACGCGGATGGCGGTCGGCTCGAATGATTATATCGTTCGATAGTTTAAAGCGACGCGTTAGCGCGCCGCCCCGACGTCGAGCGCGATGGCGCGCTCGCGGTATCGGGGGGCGGCTCGTGCGCGAGCGCTCAGATTCTTGCCTCGGCGGCCGTCCGCTTTTCGCGCTTGACCGACGCCCCGTACGTACGGCGCGCGTTCCGCTCACACGATTGGGAGCGTGTACTGCGCGCGCGCACCACATGGGGGGGCCTTCGCGTTATCGGCGGTACGCCGACCCGGCAGTCGTGGAAATTGAAACGACCCTCAGCCAGGAGTGGTCCAGGAACAGTATCCGAGGACCGCAATGTGCGTTCGAAATGTCGATGTTCAAGTGTCCTGCAGTTCACAAGTTGACGCGCAATTAGCTGCGTTCTTCATCGACCCACGAGCCAAGTGATCCACCGTTCAGGGTAATCTTTCATACAGTTAACCAGCGACTCTCTGTCCGCGGTACTGCGTTTAATCGGTTTTACACTTACGCAAAGTTTTGCACGCTTACACGTTGCTAGAACGAGAGGTGTTTGACTTCGCAGAGCGGACGTAAAGTCCGAGACGCGTTCGTCCTGCGCGGCTCCCGTACTCAGATCGCTCCCCCCTTTCGAGGGGCGCGCGGTACGCGGGGACGAACGTTCCGTTAGTCAGGCGAATATCCTTCGACCACCTTCGGGCGGTGCGAGCACCTTTGCGCGCAGTCTTCGTCTTTATTAATCTGCGACGCGGACCGACGTCGGTCGTACACGACATGACCGACCGGACCATCCGCCGGCGTGCCACTGCACCTCCGACAAGGGAGGCCGGGGCCGGATTCGGGGCGCTGGGGTCCGGCGGCCGCTATACGACCGCGACGACGGCGCGACGCACTCGTCTTTATCAATCTACGCTGCGGGCCGACGTCGGTCGTACACGACATGACCGACCGGACCGTCCGCCGCGCTCCGCCGGCGTGCCACTGAACCTCCGACAAGGGAGGCCGGGGCCGGATTCGGGGCGCTGGGGTCCGGCGGCCGCTATACGACCGCGACGACGGCGCGACGCACTCGTCTTCATTAATTTACGCTGCGGACCGACGTCGGTCGTACACGACATGACCGACCGGACCGTCCGCCGCGCTCCGCCGGCGTTCCTCTGCACCTCCGACAAGGGAGGCCGGGGCCGGTTTCGGGGCGCTGGGGTCCGGCGGCCGCTATACGACCGCGACGACGGCGCGACGCACGACGACAAGACTGGGACGCGCGCATTAGCTCGCTGTGCCCTGACCGTCGGGGCCGGCGGGAGCGTCGCATTCACCCGTGGTTGTGACACTTAAAAACTCAAACTCCGAGGCGCGGAGCGCCGAGCCGGCTGCGCGGTGGCTGCCGGCGGCGCTTTTACGTACGCAGTATCTCTCGGCCTGAGCGGCACGGGGGGCGCTCTCGTCATCGGACCTCTCGACTAGGTACCTGACTTCCGGCGTGCCGACCCTCGCGGGTCGGCCGACGCCTCGGACTTCGTTAGTCCTTAACAGTTCGAATCAGTTCGACCGGCGCTCGTACGGCCGACGCGACCGCCGTCGTAGACGTGGTCGGCCGAGGGCGCCATTAATATTCATTCATTATTAATATCGATCCGTGCATCGTATTAATTAATTGTACGTAATGTTTTATAAACATTCGTTAATGATCCTTCCGCAGGTTCACCTACGGAAACCTTGTTACGACTTTTACTTCCTCTAAATGATCAAGTTTGGTCATCTTCCCAGCATCATCGGCGACGTCGAAACGCCACCGCGCACCGGTCCGAAGACCTCACTAAATCATTCAATCGGTAGTAGCGACGGGCGGTGTGTACAAAGGGCAGGGACGTAATCAACGCGAGCTTATGACTCGCGCTTACTGGGAATTCCTCGTTCATGGGGAACAATTGCAAGCCCCAATCCCTAGCACGAAGGAGGTTCAGCGGGTTACCCGGGCCGTTCGGCCAGGGAAGACACGCTGATTCCTTCAGTGTAGCGCGCGTGCGGCCCAGAACATCTAAGGGCATTACAGACCTGTTATTGCTCAATCTCGTGCGGCTAGAAGCCGCCTGTCCCTCTAAGAAGAATTAATTGTACGCCGACAGTAAAAATCGCGCACGACCGCGACGCGAGCGCCGGGTCGGCGGACCTTTGAGATGTCGAAAATACGCCTAGTTAGCAGGCTAGAGTCTCGTTCGTTATCGGAATTAACCAGACAAATCGCTCCACCAACTAAGAACGGCCATGCACCACCACCCACCGAATCAAGAAAGAGCTCTCAATCTGTCAATCCTTCCGGTGTCCGGGCCTGGTGAGGTTTCCCGTGTTGAGTCAAATTAAGCCGCAGGCTCCACTCCTGGTGGTGCCCTTCCGTCAATTCCTTTAAGTTTCAGCTTTGCAACCATACTTCCCCCGGAACCCAAAAGCTTTGGTTTCCCGGAAGCTGCCCGCCGAGTCATCGGAGGAACGTCGGCGGATCGCTAGCTGGCATCGTTTATGGTTAGAACTAGGGCGGTATCTGATCGCCTTCGAACCTCTAACTTTCGTTCTTGATCAATGAAAGCGTTTTTGGCAAATGCTTTCGCTTCTGTCCGTCTTGCGACGATCCAAGAATTTCACCTCTAACGTCGCAATACGAATGCCCCCATCCGTTCCTATTAATCATTACCTCGGGGTTCCGAAAACCAACAAAATAGAACCGAGGTCCTATTCCATTATTCCATGCACACAGTATTCAGGCGAAATTTTAGCCTGCTTTAAGCACTCTAATTTGTTCAAAGTAAACGTGCCGGCCCACCTCGACACTCAATGAAGAGCACCGCGGTGGGATTGAGATTGGGCCGCCCCGAGAGGCTAAGCCCACCGGCAGGACGTCCCGCGGACACGCCAGTTAACACCGCGAGCGATGAACCGGCGGCGCGGGACACAAATTCGACTACGAGCTTTTTAACCGCAACAACTTTAATATACGCTATTGGAGCTGGAATTACCGCGGCTGCTGGCACCAGACTTGCCCTCCAATTGATCCTCGTTAAAGGGTTTAGAGTGTACTCATTCCGATTACGGGGCCTCGGATGAGTCCCGTATCGTTATTTTTCGTCACTACCTCCCCGTGCCGGGAGTGGGTAATTTGCGCGCCTGCTGCCTTCCTTGGATGTGGTAGCCGTTTCTCAGGCTCCCTCTCCGGAATCGAACCCTGATTCCCCGTTACCCGTTACAACCATGGTAGGCGCAGAACCTACCATCGACAGTTGATAAGGCAGACATTTGAAAGATGCGTCGCCGGTGCGAGACCGTGCGATCAGCAAAAAGTTATTCAGAGTCACCAAGGTGTACGACGACGGGCGAACCCGACGCCGATTGGTTTTGATCTAATAAAAGCGCTCCTTCCGTCTCCGGTCGGAGCTCTGTTTGCATGTATTAGCTCTAGAATTACCACAGTTATCCAAGTAAATGTGGGTACGATCTAAGGAACCATAACTGATTTAATGAGCCTTTCGCGGTTTCACCTTAATTTGGCTTGTACTGAGACATGCATGGCTTAATCTTTGAGACAAGCATATGACTACTGGCAGGATCAACCAGGGAGCTGTCACCCGTCCGCGGCCACGTTCGGAAGACGCGCACCGATGGTAACGCGCCGACCTGGCGTAACGCAGATCGAGAGAACAGTCGCACCTCCGGCGAGCCGAGGGCGGAGCAGAATCGTCACGCCGCTGCGAGAGCGGCGGCGGTCTGTCTTCTCGCCCGGCCCGGAAGTATACTACTACATATTACAATATATAGCAAAAACTGACCGTGTCGAAATCAGTCGGCAGCGACGAGCGCGCGCCGACCACACATTTCACGCACAGTGGAGCAGGATGCGCCGACGTCGAAATAGGACGACGTTTACTTGACGACATGACCGCCCGCAGCAGTTCTAAAGAGAATAATTTATAACGCGGAATCTCGTCCGCGAACGGCTTCAACATTCCCAGAAACACCCTTCGCTAGATTGAAAGCGACATGGTACGCGGTCTGAGCGCGCGTTTCGGAAAACTGTCGTGCCGCGCTCTCACGCTCGGTACGAGGCGAGTCGTTGCATATTTGTGGACGACGTCCAGAGGACGCCTCCGAGATTTAAGTGCGCCCGCATAAGGTGTACAACGCTAACTGCGAAAGTCAGCGTCGTCCGCGGGCATGCTGTGGCAATCGCTAATGTTACGGTTACGAGCGCTTGGCGGCGATATGTGGGAACGCAACCTTTCGGTTAAACCGCACAGCGTCAATTAAAACTCTCGTCTCTAATGGCGAACGCCGGTTCTTCGCGAACGAAGCTTACCGAGGCGCTCTCTAGCCACCAGCAGATCAAAGTCAACAACGCGTGCGGCCCGGCAGGGAGCATCTTTATCGTTTACTAATACCAAGACTGTCGACTCGTCGCAACTAAACGGGATCGAGCGGAACCGGACGGCGTTAGCCGTCGCGGACTCACCTCTCCCTATATAAGCGCAACGGACCGAGTACGGGTTGCGAAACGCTAGTACGGGTCGCTCCCGGCTCGCTCGAACGGATACCGCCGACGCTCGCGCGGACTTATCGCACTTTTCGCCTTGGTCCCCGTCCGGGTCGAGTTCGAAATTTTGGAAATATTTTTTTTTTTGAAAATTTTTTTTTTTTTTGGAAATTTTTTTTTCTTTCAAATGTTCTCTCCGGCGCTCTCTGCTAAATTTTTGGATTTTTTTTTTTGAAAATTTTTTTTTCTTTCAAAAGTTCCGTCCAGCGCTCCCTGCTGAAATTTTTGGATTTTGGAAATTTTGTCTTTCGGGTGGCGCTGGATGTCGATCGAGCGCGCCGCCGTAGTCCAGCCGACCGCCCGCGCGCCGTCGCCGGCCGGGTAGCGCTCGGTACATTTCGCCCCGCTCGACGACGGGAGACTCGCGCTGTCGATCGAGCGCGCCGCCGGAGTCCAGCCGACCGCCCGCGCGCCGTCGCCGGCCGGGTAGCGCTCGGTACATTTCGCCCCGCTCGACGACGGGAGACTCGCGCTGTCGATCGAGCGCGCCGCCGGAGTCCAGCCGACCGCCCGCGCGCCGTCGCCGGCCGGGTAGCGCTCGGTAGATTTCGCCCCGCTCGACGACGGGAGACCCGCGCTGTCGATCGAGCGCGCCGCCGGAGTCCAGCCGACAGCCCGCGCGCCGTCGCCGGCCGGGTAGCGCTCGGTACATTTCGCCCCGCTCGACGACGGGAGACCCGCGCTGTCGATCGAGCGCGCCGCCGGAGTCCAGCCGACCGCGCTCGCGCCGTCAACGGCCCCATAAAAGATTTTCTTGAAATTTTCTTTTTCGCCTATAAGTCCCGGCCAGCGCTCTCTGCAAAATTTTAGAAATTTTTTTTTTTGAAAAATTTTTTTTTTGAAAATTTTTTTTTTCTTTCAAAAGTTCCGTCCAGCGCTCTCTGCTGAAATTTTTGGATTTTGGAAATTTTGTCTTTCGGGTGGCGCTGGATGTCGATCGAGCGCGCCGCCGTAGTCCAGCCGACCGCCCGCGCGCCGTCGCCGGCCGGGTAGCGCTCGGTACATTTCGCCCCGCTCGACGACGGGAGACTCGCGCTGTCGATCGAGCGCGCCGCCGGAGTCCAGCCGACCGCCCGCGCGCCGTCGCCGGCCGGGTAGCGCTCGGTAGATTTCGCCCCGCTCGACGACGGGAGACCCGCGCTGTCGATCGAACGCGCCGCCGGAGTCCAGCCGACAGCCCGCGCGCCGTCGCCGGCCGGGTAGCGCTCGGTACATTTCGCCCCGCTCGACGACGGGAGACCCGCGCTGTCGATCGAGCGCGCCGCCGGAGTCCAGCCGACCGCGCTCGCGCCGTCAACGGCCCCATAAAAGATTTTCTTGAAATTTTCTTTTTCGCCTATAAGTCCCGGCCAGCGCTCTCTGCAAAATTTCAGAAATTTTTTTTTTTGAAAAATTTTTTTTTTGAAAATTTTTTTTTCTTTCAAATGTTCCGTCCAGCGCTCTCTGCTGAAATTTTTGAATTTTGGAAATTTTGTCTTTCGGGTGGCGCTGGATGTCGATCGAGCGCGCCGCCGTAGTCCAGCCGACCGCCCGCGCGCCGTCGCCGGCCGGGTAGCGCTCGGTACATTTCGCCCCGCTCGACGACGGGAGACTCGCGCTGTCGATCGAGCGCGCCGCCGGAGTCCAGCCGACCGCCCGCGCGCCGTCGCCGGCCGGGTAGCGCTCGGTAGATTTCGCCCCGCTCGACGACGGGAGACCCGCGCTGTCGATCGAGCGCGCCGCCGGAGTCCAGCCGAC
>CAXIES010000390.1:67500-70739 GCA_964023965.1 Melinopterus prodromus
CTCACCCCGCGAACCGTCCACATACACGATCACCTCACCCACACCTCCCACTCTATCTTCCTCCAACTCCCTGGTCTCGCTGCTCACCCAGCCTGTCCACCACTCGTACTCACTGCCGCGTGCGACTTTCTCTACGAGTCCCTCTTCTCTGGCCCTCTGCAGTGATGCCCTTCTGGCAGCCTCTCGGTGCCATGGTGGTACTCCCGCAAGCACCTGCAGCGCCGATGTCGGGGAAGTCCTATACGCGCCGGTCACCGATAGGAGAAACGGCCTCTGCGCCGCGCTCAATGCTCGCCGAATCCTCGTGTCACCAGCTCTGCCTCCCCAGAGTTCGGCTCCGTACAGCATCGCTGGTTCCATCGCCATCCTCATGATCGTCTTTCTATGCTGTCTCCTCAATCCCCATTCCTTTCCCGCGACGACGAATATCCTCCTAGCCCAGGCCATGTTTCTTCCTCTCAACTCCTTCACATGTTCTATGAAGTTAAACTTGTTGTCCAGCCTCAGCCCGAGATACGTCAAGCACCTTCCCATTGGGACCTCGTATTCTCCTTGCTTGATACTCGGGTGTCTCATCAACGCTCTCGCTTCAACAAACATGGCCTGGGTCTTCTGGATCGCGTACTCCAACTTGACCTCTCTCGCCCACGCACTACATCTATCCCATACAGTACACCAACTAATCTCAATCCTCTTTGCAGATGCGCCGCCGACCACAATGACCTGGTCGTCTGCGTACGCCTGCGCCACGATGTCGTCTTCAGTGTCGCTCACCGCCTCAAACCATGTCTCCATCAGGAGAATCCACAACACGGGACCCAGACACGAACCTTGTGGACATCCTCTGTTAATTTCGACGTTGTTACCTTCACTAATCACTATTCTCTGTTTCAGGAAGCTCTCCACGGATGCCACAAGGAACGCCGGACATCCCCACCGGACCAAAACGGTAAGTATCATTGCTGACCATGCCGAATTAAATGCATTTTTCATATCTAAAGCCACTACCGCGCAATGCAACCCTCTAGACTTAAGATCTTTAACCGTCTTTATTAGCTTATCCGCCGCGTCGATCGTACCCCTCCCGCGTCTAAACCCGTACTGCCGCTCCGATAATCTGCCGTATTTTTCAGCCCAATTTAAAAGCCGGTTCGCTAGAATTTTGTCTAACACTTTTCCTACTACCGGTAGTAGACTTATCGGCCTAAAGCCACCGCTGGGCTTCGGGAGCCAAACCAACCGCGCGCGTTTCCATATTGCTGGAAATATACCATTCCGCAACGCACTGTTGATTACTTTCAACCACTCTGAGTAGGTAGGGACAGTGGGAATCTCGTTAATCCATTCATGCGCGTCACTAATTAGATGACGAGGCATTTGGCTATTGGGGGCGCGCCTTTTTTTTTTTAAGCACGTGTTCCGGGGTCTGATTGTATGCCCCCCGTGGCACTGCGCCGCATATCGGGTGCGACGCGGGTCGCCCTCCGCCAGGAGCCTGTAAAAACAGGTCCGTATTAGTGATGGCCACCGTGTGGCAGAAAAGCAAATGCTTGACGAATATACGAGTAGGGAAGAAACTTAAAATTGTATAAGGGACACGTCACAAAATAAGACAAAGGACAAAACCAAAAAGTGGGAAAAAAAAAAGAAAGCACAAACACTCTCCGGAAGTCACAGTTGGGTAGTCAAAATCGGGGTCGTCATAATCGGGTTTGTCTAAATCGGGGTTGTCAAAATCGGGGTCGTCAAATCCGGGGTTACCTATCACGGCGACCCTCGAGACGGCGACGGTGCACGGTGCGCATAAACTCCGCGTGGATAATTATGCTGCCACCGATGGCGTTGAGGATCAGGGACTCAACTTCCCTCGCCGAGAGGGACAGGTCTTCCACAATCGCGGAATTAAGCGGACACCATGTCCCTCTTGCACCGATTACTAAAGCGCGCATCTCGAGTTGCTTGCCGGGGAATGCCCTCTGGAGGCCCTCCAGGCAAGCCGGTGCGCCGTAATAGTTCGTCTTGTCCAGGTAAGCCTCTGAAAGAGGTCTGGGTCCTTCCCACACCACCGTTACGTCGCACACAATAGCCCTTTCGCCGTTGGAGAAAACCAAATCTGGCTTGCGAAGGGCTCCGTCCGTGGTACGTATGTGGGGCTCCTCCTGCACCACCCACCCCTTGCGCTCGGCGATCTGTCGTAGTCGACTAGCGACGCGGTCGTGTCGCCGAATTCGGTGCCAATGGGTCAAAGGGCATTTCTGCAGGACGTGTGAAAGAGACTCCACAGTCGCCCTGCATGCCCTGCATCTGCGCTCTTCGGGGGGGTTTGATGGAATTCCCTTGGTGGGAAGGAGGTTTGCCCGCAACTGGACGGCGGCGACATAGTCTCTTCCAGACCAATAACGTGGTGGGTTCCGGACCCAATTGCTGCCCGCTCCGCATCGCTCGCCCTGTCTGATGCCGTTACCCGAATAACCGTCCTGCAACCTGGTACTCCAGTAATCGTGTATGACACGACGGTTGCTGCCATACGCGGTGGTCCACTGGACAAGTCGCTCGTATAACCTTTCGGTGCTACGGAGCGACATCACCACCGCGGTTAATGGGTCGGCCATCATGACAGCGTTTGTCATACGGCTCCTCATGATTGCGGGAACGTGGGAGTTCAGGGAAAGAATTCCAAGTCCCCCACCCCGCGGAGGAGCATGTATGACGGCGTCGGCTGTTGTTCGTGGGAGGTGGAGCATCTGACGGACAGCAATCCTGACCAGTCGGTCGGCACCTCGCAATTGCTTGCGGGTTAACCTAGGCGTCTGCAGATGGTGTAAGAGGCGGGGGATTAGGTACGTGCGCACAAGCTCCACTTTCTGAGATGGTTTCAGTGGAGCTTTCTTGATGCGGTCGAGTGTAGACGATATCTCTCCAAGACCGGGGGCGGTACAACCCATATAGTTATACCTACCGCCCAAGTACTTGAAGAGATCGGCCGGGCCAAGCTGCTTCAGGGGTTCACCTGAGGTGAAGAACCTTGCCCTGGTGTGCGAATACAGCTGTTTCTTGCCCGGCACTACTGCGACGGAGAGGGCCGCGCTCTTAGAAGGATTAAGAGCAAGCCCCCTCGCGTTAAAGAACTCGACCGCTCGACGCAACGTACCTCTGGCGGCCTGGATGGAAGGGTCGAGAAGTAATAGGTCGTCGGCATAGCCTAAAACCCTTACCTTCGACGTACCGATCGGTATGCC
>CAXIES010000391.1:0-80222 GCA_964023965.1 Melinopterus prodromus
TTAGTTGGGTTCGTAATTTTACCCGGAGTTTTGGTTGGGTTCGTAATTTACCCGGAGTTTTAGTTGGGTTCGTAATTTTACCCGGAGTTTTACTTGGGTTCGTAATTTTACCCGGACTTTTTAGTTGGGTTCGTATTTTTACCCGGACTTTTAGTTGGGTTCGTAATTTTACCGGAGTTTTAGTTGGGTTCGTAATTTTACCCGGAGTTTTAGTTGGGTTCGTAATTTTACCCGGAGTTTTAGTTGGGTTCGTAATTTTACCCGGAGTTTTAGTTGGGTTCGTAATTTTACCCGGACTTTTTAGTTGGGTTCGTATTTTTTACCCGACTTTTAGTTGGGTTCGTAATTTTACCCGGAGTTTTAGTTGGGTTCGTAATTTTTACCCGGAGTTTTAGTTGAGTTCGTAATTTTACCCGGAGTTTTAGTTGGGTTCGTAATTTTACCCGGACTTATTAGTTGGGTTCGTAATTTTATACCCGGACTTTTTAGTTGGGTTCGTAATTTTACCCGGACTTTTTAGTAGGGTTCGTAATTTTACCCGGAGTTTTAGTTGGGTTCGTAATTTTACCCGGACTTTTTAGATGGGTTCGAATTTTTTACCCGGACTTTTAGTTGGGTTCATAATTTTACCCGGAGTTTTAGTTGGGATCGTAATTTTACCCGGACCTTTTAGTTGGGTTCGTATTTTGTACCCGGACTTTTAGTTGGGTTCGTAATTTTACCCGGAGTTTTAGTTGGGTTCGTAATTTTACCCGGAGTTTTAGTTGGGTTCGTAATTTTACCCGGAGTACTGAGTTACCCGGACTTTTTAGTTGGGTTCGTATTTTTACCCGGACTTTTAGTTGGGTTCGTAATTTTACCCGGAGTTTTAGTTTGGGTTCGTAATTTTACCCGGAGTTTTAGGTTGGTTCGTAATTTTACCCGGAGTTTTACTTGGGTTCGTAATTTTACCCGGAGTTTTACTTGGGTTCGTAATTTTACCCGGAGTTTTAGTTGGGTTCGTAATTTTACCCGGAGTTTTAGTTGGGTTGTAATTTTACCCGGACTTTTTAGTTGGGTTCGTATTTTTTACCCGGACTTCTAGTTGGGTTCGTAATTTTACCCGGAGTTTTAGTTGGGTTCGTAATTTTACCCGGAGTTTTAGTTGAGTTCGTAATTTTACCCGGAGTTTTGGTTGGGTTCGTAATTTTACCCGGACTTTTTAGTTGGGTTCGTAATTTTACCCGGACTTTTTAGTTGGGTGCCGTATTTTTTACCCGGAGTTTTAGTTGGGTTCGTAATTTTACCCGGAGTTTTAGTTGGGTTCGTAATTTTACCCGGACTTTTTAGTTGTGTTGGTAATTTTACCCGGAGTTTTAGTTGTGTTCATATTTTTTACCGGCCTTTTTAGTTGGGTTCGTATTTTTTACCCGGAGTTTTAGTTGGGTTCGTATTTTTTACCCGGAGTTTTAGTTGGGTTCGTATTTTTACCCGGAGTTTTAGTTGGGTTCGTATTTTTACCCGGAGTTTTAGTTGGGTTCGTATTTTTTACCCGGACTTTTTAGTTGGGTTAGTATTTTTGCCCGGAGTTTTAGTTGGGTTCGTATTTTTTAGCCGGAGTTTTAGTTGGGTTCGTATTTTTTACCCGGAGTTTTAGTTGGGTTCGTATTTTTACCCGGAGTTTTAGTTGGGTTCGTAATTTTACCCGGAGTTTTAGTTGGGTTCGTAATTTTACCCGGAGTTTTAGTTGGGTTCGTAATTTTACCCGGAGTTTTAGTTGGGTTCGTAATTTTACCCGGACTTTTTAGTTGGGTTCGTATTTTTTACCCGGACTTTTAGTTGGGTTCGTAATTTTACCCGGAGTTTTAGTTGGGTTCGTAATTTTACCCGGAGTTTTAGTTGAGTTCGTAATTTTACCCGGAGTTTTAGTTGGGTTCGTAATTTTACCCGGACTTATTAGTTGGGTTCGTAATTTTACCCGGACTTTTTAGTTGGGTTCGTAATTTTACCCGGACTTTTTAGTAGGGTTCGTAATTTTACCCGGAGTTTTAGTTGGGTTCGTAATTTTACCCGGACTTTTTAGATGGGTTCGAATTTTTTACCCGGACTTTTAGTTGGGTTCATAATTTTACCCGGAGTTTTAGTTGGGATCGTAATTTTACCCGGACCTTTTAGTTGGGTTCGTATTTTGTACCCGGACTTTTAGTTGGGTTCGTAATTTTACCCGGAGTTTTAGTTGGGTTCGTAATTTTACCCGGAGTTTTAGTTGGGTTCGTAATTTTACCCGGAGTACTGAGTTACCCGGACTTTTTAGTTGGGTTCGTATTTTTACCCGGACTTTTAGTTGGGTTCGTAATTTTACCCGGAGTTTTAGTTGGGTTCGTAATTTTACCCGGAGTTTTAGTTGGGTTCGTAATTTTACCCGGAGTTTTACTTGGGTTCGTAATTTTACCCGGAGTTTTACTTGGGTTCGTAATTTTACCCGGAGTTTTAGTTGGGTTCGTAATTTTACCCGGAGTTTTAGTTGGGTTCGTAATTTTACCCGGACTTTTTAGTTGGGTTCGTATTTTTTACCCGGACTTCTAGTTGGGTTCGTAATTTTACCCGGAGTTTTAGTTGGGTTCGTAATTTTACCCGGAGTTTTAGTTGAGTTCGTAATTTTACCCGGAGTTTTGGTTGGGTTCGTAATTTTACCCGGACTTTTTAGTTGGGTTCGTAATTTTACCCGGACTTTTTAGTTGGGTGCCGTATTTTTTACCCGGAGTTTTAGTTGGGTTCGTAATTTTACCCGGAGTTTTAGTTGGGTTCGTAATTTTACCCGGACTTTTTAGTTGTGTTGGTAATTTTACCCGGAGTTTTAGTTGGGTTCATATTTTTTACCGGCCTTTTTAGTTGGGTTCGTATTTTTTACCCGGAGTTTTAGTTGGGTTCGTATTTTTTACCCGGAGTTTTAGTTGGGTTCGTATTTTTACCCGGAGTTTTAGTTGGGTTCGTATTTTTACCCGGAGTTTTAGTTGGGTTCGTATTTTTTACCCGGACTTTTTAGTTGGGTTAGTATTTTTGCCCGGAGTTTTAGTTGGGTTCGTATTTTTTAGCCGGAGTTTTAGTTGGGTTCGTATTTTTTACCCGGAGTTTTAGTTGGGTTCGTATTTTTACCCGGAGTTTTAGTTGGGTTCGTATTTTTACCCGGAGTTTTAGTTGGGTTCGTATTTTTTACCCGGAGTTTTAGTTGGGTTCGTATTTTTACCCGGAGTTTTAGTTGGGTTCGTAATTTTACCCGGACTTTTTAGTTGGGTTCGAATTTTTTACCCGGACTTTTAGTTGGGTTCGTAATTTTACCCGGACTTTTTAGTTGGGTTCGTATTTTTTACCCGGACTTTTAGTTGGGTTCGTATTTTTTAGCCGGAGTTTTAGTTGGGTTCGTATTTTTTACCCGGAGTTTTAGTTGGGTTCGTATTTTTACCCGGAGTTTTAGTTGGGTTCGTATTTTTACCCGTAGTTTTAGTTGGGTTCGTATTTTTACCCGGAGTTTTAGTTGGGTTCGTAATTTTACCCGGACTTTTTAGTTGGGTTCGAATTTTTTACCCGGACTTTTAGTTGGGTTCGTAATTTTACACGGACTTTTTAGTTGGGTTCGTATTTTTTACCCGGACTTTTAGTTGGGTTCGTAATTTACCCGGAGTTTTAGTTGGGTTCGCAATTTTACCCGGACTTTTAGTTGGGTTCGTAATTTTACCCGTAGTTTTAGTTGAGTTCGTAATTTTACCGGGAGTTTTAGTTGGGTTAGTAATTTTACCCGGACTTTTTATTTGGGTTCGTAATTTTACCCGGACTTTTTAGTTGGGTTCGTAATTTTACCCGGAGTTTTAGTTGGGTTCGTAATTTTACCCGGAGTTTTACTTGGGTTCGTAATTTTACCCGGACTTTTTAGTTGGGTTCGTATTTTTTACCCGGACTTTTAGTTGGGTTCGTAATTTTACCCGGAGTTTTAGTTGGGTTCGTAATTTTACCCGGAGTTTTAGTTGGGTTCGTAATTTTACCCGGAGTTTTAGTTGGGTTCGTAATTTTACCCGGAGTTTTGGTTGGGTTCGTAATTTTACCCGGAGTTTTAGTTGGGTTCGTAATTTTACCCGGAGTTTTACTTGGGTTCGTAATTTTACCCGGACTTTTTAGTTGGGTTCGTATTTTTTACCCGGACTTTTAGTTGGGTTCGTAATTTTACCCGGAGTTTTAGTTGGGTTCGTAATTTTACCCGGAGTTTTAGTTGGGTTCGTAATTTTACCCGGAGTTTTAGTTGGGTTCGTAATTTTACCCGGAGTTTTAGTTGGGTTCGTAATTTTACCCGGACTTTTTAGTTGGGTTCGTATTTTTTACCCGGACTTTTAGTTGGGTTCGTAATTTTACCCGGAGTTTTAGTTGGGTTCGTAATTTTACCCGGAGTTTTAGTTGAGTTCGTAATTTTACCCGGAGTTTTAGTTGGGTTCGTAATTTTACCCGGACTTATTAGTTGGGTTCGTAATTTTACCCGGACTTTTTAGTTGGGTTCGTAATTTTACCCGGACTTTTTAGTAGGGTTCGTAATTTTACCCGGAGTTTTAGTTGGGTTCGTAATTTTACCCGGACTTTTTAGATGGGTTCGAATTTTTTACCCGGACTTTTAGTTGGGTTCATAATTTTACCCGGAGTTTTAGTTGGGTTCGTAATTTTACCCGGACCTTTTAGTTGGGTTCGTATTTTGTACCCGGACTTTTAGTTGGGTTCGTAATTTTACCCGGAGTTTTAGTTGGGTTCGTAATTTTACCCGGAGTTTTAGTTGGGTTCGTAATTTTACCCGGAGTACTGAGTTACCCGGACTTTTTAGTTGGGTTCGTATTTTTACCCGGACTTTTAGTTGGGTTCGTAATTTTACCCGGAGTTTTAGTTGGGTTCGTAATTTTACCCGGAGTTTTAGTTGGGTTCGTAATTTTACCCGGAGTTTTACTTGGGTTCGTAATTTTACCCGGAGTTTTACTTGGGTTCGTAATTTTACCCGGAGTTTTAGTTGGGTTCGTAATTTTACCCGGAGTTTTAGTTGGGTTCGTAATTTTACCCGGACTTTTTAGTTGGGTTCGTATTTTTTACCCGGACTTCTAGTTGGGTTCGTAATTTTACCCGGAGTTTTAGTTGGGTTCGTAATTTTACCCGGAGTTTTAGTTGAGTTCGTAATTTTACCCGGAGTTTTGGTTGGGTTCGTAATTTTACCCGGACTTTTTAGTTGGGTTCGTAATTTTACCCGGACTTTTTAGTTGGGTGCCGTATTTTTTACCCGGAGTTTTAGTTGGGTTCGTAATTTTACCCGGAGTTTTAGTTGGGTTCGTAATTTTACCCGGACTTTTTAGTTGTGTTGGTAATTTTACCCGGAGTTTTAGTTGGGTTCATATTTTTTACCGGCCTTTTTAGTTGGGTTCGTATTTTTTACCCGGAGTTTTAGTTGGGTTTGTATTTTTTACCCGGAGTTTTAGTTGGGTTCGTATTTTTACCCGGAGTTTTAGTTGGGTTCGTATTTTTACCCGGAGTTTTAGTTGGGTTCGTATTTTTTACCCGGACTTTTTAGTTGGGTTAGTATTTTTGCCCGGAGTTTTAGTTGGGTTCGTATTTTTTAGCCGGAGTTTTAGTTGGGTTCGTATTTTTTACCCGGAGTTTTAGTTGGGTTCGTATTTTTACCCGGAGTTTTAGTTGGGTTCGTATTTTTAAACGGAGTTTTAGTTGGGTTCGTATTTTTTACCCGGAGTTTTAGTTGGGTTCGTATTTTTACCCGGAGTTTTAGTTGGGTTCGTAATTTTACCCGGACTTTTTAGTTGGGTTCGAATTTTTTACCCGGACTTTTAGTTGGGTTCGTAATTTTACCCGGACTTTTTAGTTGGGTTCGTATTTTTTACCCGGACTTTTAGTTGGGTTCGTAATTTACCCGGAGTTTTAGTTGGGTTCGTAATTTTACCCGGAGTTTTAGTTGGGTTCGTAATTTTACCCGGAGTCTTGAGTTAATAGTTGGGTTCGTATTTTTACCCGGACTTTTAGTTGGGTTCGTAATTTTACCCGGAGCTTTAGTTGGGTTCGTAATTTTACCCGGAGTTTTAGTTGGGTTCGTAATTTTACCCGGAGTTTTACTTGGGTTCGTAATTTTACCCGGAGTTTTACTTGGGTTCGTAATTTTACCCGGAGTTTTAGTTGGGTTCGTAATTTTACCCGGAGTTTTAGTTGGGTTCGTAATTTTACCCGGACTTTTTAGTTGGGTTCGTATTTTTACCCGGACTTTTAGTTGGGTTCGTAATTTTACCCGGAGTTTTAGTTGGGTTCGTAATTTTACGCGGAGTTTTAGTTGAGTACGTAATTTTACCCGGAGTTTTAGTTGGGTTCGTAATTTTACCCGGAGTTTTAGTTGGGTTCGTAATTTTACCCGGAGTTTTAGTTGGGTTCGTAATTTTACCCGGAGTTTTAGTTGGGTTCGTAATTTTACCCGGAGTTTTGGTTGGGTTCGTAATTTTACCCGGAGTTTTAGTTGGGTTCGTAATTTTACCCGGAGTTTTACTTGGGTTCGTAATTTTACCCGGACTTTTTAGTTGGGTTCGTATTTTTTACCCGGACTTTTAGTTGGGTTCGTAATTTTACCCGGAGTTTTAGTTGGGTTCGTAATTTTACCCGGAGTTTTAGTTGGGTTCGTAATTTTACCCGGAGTTTTAGTTGGGTTCGTAATTTTACCCGGAGTTTTAGTTGGGTTCGTAATTTTACCCGGACTTTTTAGTTGGGTTCGTATTTTTTACCCGGACTTTTAGTTGGGTTCGTAATTTTACCCGGAGTTTTAGTTGGGTTCGTAATTTTACCCGGAGTTTTAGTTGAGTTCGTAATTTTACCCGGAGTTTTAGTTGGGTTCGTAATTTTACCCGGACTTATTAGTTGGGTTCGTAATTTTACCCGGACTTTTTAGTTGGGTTCGTAATTTTACCCGGAATTTTTAGTAGGGTTCGTAATTTTACCCGGAGTTTTAGTTGGGTTCGTAATTTTACCCGGACTTTTTAGATGGGTTCGAATTTTTTACCCGGACTTTTAGTTGGGTTCATAATTTTACCCGGAGTTTTAGTTGGGTTCGTAATTTTACCCGGACCTTTTAGTTGGGTTCGTATTTTGTACCCGGACTTTTAGTTGGGTTCGTAATTTTACCCGGAGTTTTAGTTGGGTTCGTAATTTTACCCGGAGTTTTAGTTGGGTTCGTAATTTTACCCGGAGTACTGAGTTACCCGGACTTTTTAGTTGGGTTCGTATTTTTACCCGGACTTTTAGTTGGGTTCGTAATTTTACCCGGAGTTTTAGTTGGGTTCGTAATTTTACCCGGAGTTTTAGTTGGGTTCGTAATTTTACCCGGAGTTTTACTTGGGTTCGTAATTTTACCCGGAGTTTTACTTGGGTTCGTAATTTTACCCGGAGTTTTAGTTGGGTTCGTAATTTTACCCGGAGTTTTAGTTGGGTTCGTAATTTTACCCGGACTTTTTAGTTGGGTTCGTATTTTTTACCCGGACTTCTAGTTGGGTTCGTAATTTTACCCGGAGTTTTAGTTGGGTTCGTAATTTTACCCGGAGTTTTAGTTGAGTTCGTAATTTTACCCGGAGTTTTGGTTGGGTTCGTAATTTTACCCGGACTTTTTAGTTGGGTTCGTAATTTTACCCGGACTTTTTAGTTGGGTGCCGTATTTTTTACCCGGAGTTTTAGTTGGGTTCGTAATTTTACCCGGAGTTTTAGTTGGGTTCGTAATTTTACCCGGACTTTTTAGTTGTGTTGGTAATTTTACCCGGAGTTTTAGTTGGGTTCATATTTTTTACCGGCCTTTTTAGTTGGGTTCGTATTTTTTACCCGGAGTTTTAGTTGGGTTCGTATTTTTTACCCGGAGTTTTAGTTGGGTTCGTATTTTTACCCGGAGTTTTAGTTGGGTTCGTATTTTTACCCGGATTTTTAGTTGGGTTCGTATTTTTTACCCGGACTTTTTAGTTGGGTTAGTATTTTTGCCCGGAGTTTTAGTTGGGTTCGTATTTTTTAGCCGGAGTTTTAGTTGGGTTCGTATTTTTTACCCGGAGTTTTAGTTGGGTTCGTATTTTTACCCGGAGTTTTAGTTGGGTTCGCATTTTTACCCGGAGTTTTAGTTGGGTTCGTATTTTTTACCCGGAGTTTTAGTTGGGTTCGTATTTTTACCCGGAGTTTTAGTTGGGTTCGTAATTTTACCCGGACTTTTTAGTTGGGTTCGAATTTTTTACCCGGACTTTTAGTTGGGTTCGTAATTTTACCCGGACTTTTTAGTTGGGTTCGTATTTTTTACCCGGACTTTTAGTTGGGTTCGTAATTTACCCGGAGTTTTAGTTGGGTTCGTAATTTTACCCGGAGTTTTAGTTGGGTTCGTAATTTTACCCGGAGTCTTGAGTTAATAGTTGGGTTCGTATTTTTACCCGGACTTTTAGTTGGGTTCGTAATTTTACCCGGAGTTTTAGTTGGGTTCGTAATTTTACCCGGAGTTTTAGTTGGGTTCGTAATTTTACCCGGAGTTTTACTTGGGTTCGTAATTTTACCCGGAGTTTTACTTGGGTTCGTAATTTTACCCGGAGTTTTAGTTGGGTTCGTAATTTTACCCGGAGTTTTAGTTGGGTTCGTAATTTTACCCGGACTTTTTAGTTGGGTTCGTATTTTTACCCGGACTTTTAGTTGGGTTCGTAATTTTACCCGGAGTTTTAGTTGGGTTCGTAATTTTACGCGGAGTTTTAGTTGAGTACGTAATTTTACCCGGAGTTTTAGTTGGGTTCGTAATTTTACCCGGACTTTTTAGTTGGGTTCGTAATTTTACCCGGACTTTTTAGTTGGGTTCGTATTTTTTACCCGGAGTTTTAGTTGGGTTCGTAATTTTACCCGGAGTTTTAGTTGGGTTCGTAATTTTACCCGGACTTTTTAGTTGGGTTCGTATTTTTTACCCGGACTTTTAGTTGGGTTCGTAATTTTACCCTGAGTTTTAGTTGGGTTCGAATCTTTTACCCGGAGTTTTAGTTGGGTTCGTATTTTTTACCCTGAGTTTTAGTTGGGTTCGTATTTTTACCCGGAGTTTTAGTTGTGTTGGTAATTTTACCCGGAGTTTTAGTTGGGTTCATATTTTTTACCCGGAGGTTTAGTTGGGTTCGTATTTTTACCCGGAGTTTTAGTTGGGTTCGTAATTTTACCCGGACTTTTTAGTTGGGTTCGTATTTTTTACCCGGAGTTTTAGTTGGGTTCGTAATTTTACCCGGAGTTTTAGTTGGGTTCGTAATTTTACCCGGACTTTTTAGTTGTGTTGGTAATTTTACCCGGAGTTTTAGTTGGGTTCATATTTTTTACCGGACTTTTTAGTTGGGTTCGTATTTTTTACCCGGAGTTTTAGTTGGGTTCGTATTTTTACCCGGAGTTTTAGTTGGGTTCGTATTTTTACCCGGAGTTTTAGTTGGGTTCGTATTTTTACCCGGAGTTTTAGTTGGGTTCGTATTTTTTACCCTGACTTTTTAGTTGGGTTAGTATTTTTGCCCGGAGTTTTAGTTGGGTTCGTATTTTTTACCCGGAGTTTTAGTTGGGTTCGTATTTTTTACCCGGAGTTTTAGTTGGGTTCGTATTTTTACCCGGACTTTTTAGTTGGGTTCGTATTTTTTAGCCGGAGTTTTAGTTGGGTTCGTATTTTTTCCCGGAGTTTTAGTTGGGTTCGTATTTTTACCCGGAGTTTTAGTTGGGTTCGTATTTTTACCCGGAGTTTTAGTTGGGTTCGTATTTTTTACCCGGAGTTTTAGTTGGGTTCGTATTTTTACCCGGAGTTTTAGTTGGGTTCGTAATTTTACCCGGACTTTTTAGTTGGGTTCGAATTTTTTACCCGGACTTTTAGTTGGGTTCGTAATTTTACCCGGACTTTTTAGTTGGGTTCGTATTTTTTACCCGGACTTTTAGTTGGGTTCGTAATTTACCCGGAGTTTTAGTTGGGTTCGTAATTTTACCCGGAGTTTTAGTTGGGTTCGTAATTTTACCCGTAGTTTTAGTTGAGTTCGTAATTTTACCCGGAGTTTTAGTTGGGTTAGTAATTTTACCCGGACTTTTTATTTGGGTTCGTAATTTTACCCGGACTTTTTAGTTGGGTTCGTAATTTTACCCGGAGTTTTAGTTGGGTTCTAATTTTACCCGGGGTTTTACTTAGGTTCGTAATTTTACCCGGACTTTTTAGTTGGGTTCGTATTTTTTACCCGGACTTTTAGTTGGGTTCGTAATTTTACCCGAAGTTTTAGTTGGGTTCGTAATTTTACCCGGAGTTTTAGTTGGGTTCGTAATTTTACCCGGAGTTTTACTTGGGTTCGTAATTTTACCCGGAGTTTTACTTGGGTTCGTAATTTTACCCGGAGTTTTAGTTGGGTTCGTAATTTTACCCGGAGTTTTAGTTGGGTTCGTAATTTTACCCGGACTTTTTAGTTGGGTTCGTATTTTTTACCCGGACTTTTAGTTGGGTTCGTAATTTTACCCGGAGCTTTAGTTGGGTTCGTAATTTTACCCGGAGTTTTAGTTGAGTTCGTAATTTTACCCGGAGTTTTAGTTGGGTTCGTAATTTTACCCGGACTTTTTAGTTGGGTTCGTAATTTTACCCGGACTTTTTAGTTGGGTTCGTAATTTTACCCGGACTTTTTAGTTGGGTTCGTATTTTTTACCCGGAGTTTTAGTTGGGTTCGTAATTTTACCCGGAGTTTTAGTTGGGTTCGTAATTTCACCCGGACTTTTTAGTTGTGTTGGTAATTTTACCCGAGTTTTAGTTGGGTTCATATTTTTTACCGGCCTTTTTAGTTGGGTTCGTATTTTTTACCCGGAGTTTTAGTTGGGTTCGTATTTTTTACCCGGAGTTTTAGTTGGGTTCGTATTTTTACCCGGAGTTTTAGTTGGGTTCGTATTTTTACCCGGAGTTTTAGTTGGGTTCGTATTTTTTACCCGGACTTTTTAGTTGGGTTAGTATTTTTGCCCGGAGTTTTAGTTGGGTTCGTATTTTTTAGCCGGAGTTTTAGTTGGGTTCGTATTTTTTACACGGAGTTTTAGCTGGGTTCGTATTTTTACCCGGAGTTTTAGTTGGGTTCGTATTTTTACCCGGAGTTTTAGTTGGGTTCGTATTTTTTACCCGGAGTTTTAGTTGGGTTCGTATTTTTACCCGGAGTTTTAGTTGGGTTCGTAATTTTACCCGGACTTTTTAGTTGGGTTCGAATTTTTTACCCGGACTTTTAGTTGGGTTCGTAATTTTACCCGGACTTTTTAGTTGGGTTCGTATTTTTTACCCGGACTTTTAGTTGGGTTCGTAATTTACCCGGAGTTTTAGTTGGGTTCGTAATTTTACCCGGAGTTTTAGTTGGGTTCGTAATTTTACCCGGAGTCTTGAGTTAATAGTTGGGTTCGTAATTTTACCCGGAGTTTTACTTGGGTTCGTAATTTTACCCGGAGTTTTAGTTGGGTTCGTAATTTTACCCGGAGTTTTAGTTGGGTTCGTAATTTTACCCGGACTTTTTAGTTGGGTTCGTATTTTTTACCCGGACTTTTAGTTGGGTTCGTATTTTTTACCCGGAGTTTTAGTTGGGTTCGTAATTTTACCCGGAGTTTTAGTTGGGTTCGTAATTTTACCCGGACTTTTTAGTTGGGTTCGTATTTTTTACCCGGACTTTTAGTTGGGTTCGTAATTTTACCCGGAGTTTTAGTTGGGTTCGAATCTTTTACCCGGAGTTTTAGTTGGGTTCGTATTTTTTACCCGGAGTTTTAGTTGGGTTCGTATTTTTACCCGGAGTTTTAGTTGTGTTGGTAATTTTACCCGGAGTTTTAGTTGGGTTCATATTTTTTACCCGGAGTTTTAGTTGGGTTCGTATTTTTACCCGGAGTTTTAGTTGGGTTCGTAATTTTACCCGGACTTTTTAGTTGGGTTCGTATTTTTTACCCGGAGTTTTAGTTGGGTTCGTAATTTTACCCGGAGTTTTAGTTGGGTTCGTAATTTTACCCGGACTTTTTAGTTGTGTTGGTAATTTTACCCGGAGTTTTAGTTGGGTTCATATTTTTTACCGGACTTTTTAGTTGGGTTCGTATTTTTTACCCGGAGTTTTAGTTGGGTTCGTATTTTTACCCGGAGTTTTAGTTGGGTTCGTATTTTTACCCGGAGTTTTAGTTGGGTTCGTATTTTTACCCGGAGTTTTAGTTGGGTTCGTATTTTTTACCCGGACTTTTTAGTTGGGTTAGTATTTTTGCCCGGAGTTTTAGTTGGGTTCGTATTTTTTACCCGGAGTTTTAGTTGGGTTCGTATTTTTTACCCGGAGTTTTAGTTGGGTTCGTATTTTTACCCGGAGTTTTAGTTGGGTTCGTATTTTTTAGCCGGAGTTTTAGTTGGGTTCGTATTTTTTACCCGGAGTTTCAGTTGGGTTCGTATTTTTACCCGGAGTTTTAGTTGGGTTCGTATTTTTACCCGGAGTTTTAGTTGGGTTCGTATTTTTTACCCGGAGTTTTAGTTGGGTTCGTATTTTTACCCGGAGTTTTAGTTGGGTTCGTAATTTTACCCGGACTTTTTAGTTGGGTTCGAATTTTTTACCCGGACTTTTAGTTGGGTTCGTAATTTTACCCGGACTTTTTAGTTGGGTTCGTATTTTTTACCCGGACTTTTAGTTGGGTTCGTAATTTACCCGGAGTTTTAGTTGGGTTCGTAATTTTACCCGGAGTTTTAGTTGGGTTCGTAATTTTACCCGTAGTTTTAGTTGAGTTCGTAATTTTACCCGGAGTTTTAGTTGGGTTAGTAATTTTACCCGGACTTTTTATTTGGGTTCGTAATTTTACCCGGACTTTTTAGTTGGGTTCGTAATTTTACCCGGAGTTTTAGTTGGGTTCTAATTTTAGCCGGAGTTTTACTTGGGTTCGTAATTTTACCCGGACTTTTTAGTTGGGTTCGTATTTTTTACCCGGACTTTTAGTTGGGTTCGTAATTTTACCCGGAGTTTTAGTTGGGTTCGTAATTTTACCCGGAGTTTTAGTTGGGTTCGTAATTTTACCCGGAGTTTTACTTGGGTTCGTAATTTTACCCGGAGTTTTACTTGGGTTCGTAATTTTACCCGGAGATTTAGTTGGGTTCGTAATTTTACCCGGAGTTTTAGTTGGGTTCGTAATTTTACCCGGACTTTTTAGTTGGGTTCGTATTTTTTACCCGGACTTTTAGTTGGGTTCGTAATTTTACCCGGAGCTTTAGTTGGGTTCGTAATTTTACCCGGAGTTTTAGTTGAGTTCGTAATTTTACCCGGAGTTTTAGTTGGGTTCGTAATTTTACCCAGACTTTTTAGTTGGGTTCGTAATTTTACCCGGACTTTTTAGTTGGGTTCGTAATTTTACCCGGAGTTTTAGTTGGGTTCGTAATTTTACCCGGAGTTTTACTTGGGTTCGTAATTTTAACCGGAGTTTTACTTGGGTTCGTAATTTTACCCGGAGTTTTAGTTGGGTTCGTAATTTTACCCGGAGTTTTAGTTGGGTTCGTAATTTTACCCGGACTTTTTAGTTGGGTTCGCATTTCTTACCCGGACTTTTAGTTGGGTTCGTAATTTTACCCGGAGTTTTAGTTGGGTTCGTAATTTTACCCGGAGTTTTAGTTGAGTTCGTAATTTTACCCGGAGTTTTAGTTGGGTTCGTAATTTTACCCGGACTTTTTAGTTGGGTTCGTAATTTTACCCGGACTTTTTAGTTGGGTTCGTATTTTTTACCCGGAGTTTTAGTTGGGTTCGTAATTTTACCCGGAGTTTTAGTTGGGTTCGTAATTTCACCCGGACTTTTTAGTTGTGTTGGTAATTTTACCCGAGTTTTAGTTGGGTTCATATTTTTCACCGGACTTTTTAGTTGGGTTCGTATTTTTTACCCGGGGTTTTAGTTGGGTTCGTATTTTTTACCCGGAGTTTTAGTTGGGTTCGTATTTTTACCCGGAGTTTTAGTTGGGTTCGTATTTTTACCCGGAGTTTTAGTTGGGTTCGTATTTTTTACCCGGACTTTTTAGTTGGGTTAGTATTTTTGCCCGGAGTTTTAGTTGGGTTCGTATTTTTTACCCGGAGTTTTAGTTGGGTTCGTATTTTTTACCCGGAGTTTTAGTTGGGTTCGTATTTTTACCCGGAGTTTTAGTTGGGCTCGTATTTTTACCCGGAGTTTTAGTTGGGTTCGTATTTTTTACCCGCAGTTTTAGTTGGGTTCGTATTTTTACCCGGAGCTTTAGTTGGGTTCGTATTTTTACCCGGAGTTTTAGTTGGGTTCGTATTTTTTACCCGGACTTTTTAGTTGGGTTAGTATTTTTGCCCGGAGTTTTAGTTGGGTCGTATTTTTTTACCCGGAGTTTTAGTTGGGTTCTAAATGTTACCCGGACTTTTTTGTTTGGTTCGTATTTTTTACCCGGAGTTTTAGTTGAGTTCGTAATTTTGCCCGCACTTTTTAGTTGGGTTCGTAATTTTACCCGGAGTTTTAGTTGGGTTCGTAATTTTACCCGGAGTTTTGGTTGTGTTCGTAATTTTACCCGGAGTTTTAGTTGGGTTCGTAATTTTACCCGGAGTTTTGGTTGTGTTCGTAATTTTACCCGGAGTTTTAGTTGGGTTCGTAATTTTACCCGGAGTTTTAGTTGGGTTCGTAATTTTACCCGGAGTTTTGGTTGTGTTCGTAATTTTACCCGGAGTTTTAGTTGGGTTCGTAATTTTACCCGTAGTTTTAGTTGAGTTCGTAATTTTACCAGGAGTTTTAGTTGGGTTAGTAATTTTACCCCGACTTTTTATTTGGGTTCGTAATTTTACCCTGACTTTTTAGTTGGGTTCGTAATTTTACCCGGAGTTTTAGTTGGGTTCGTAATTTTACCCGGAGTTTTACTTGGGTTCGTAATTTTACCCGGACTTTTTAGTTGGGTTCGTATTTTTTACCCGGACTTTTAGTTAGGTTCGTAATTTTACCCGGAGTTTTACTTGGGTTCGTAATTTTACCCGGAGTTTTACTTGGGTTCGTAATTTTACCCGGAGTTTTAGTTGGGTTCGTAATTTTACCCGGAGTTTTAGTTGGGTTCGTAATTTTACCCGGACTTTTTAGTTGGGTTCGTATCTTTTACCCGGACTTTTACTTGGGTTCGTAATTTTACCCGGAGTTTTAGTTGGGTTCGTAATTTTACCCGGAGTTTTAGTTGGGTTCGTAATTTTACCCGGAGTTTTACTTGGGTTCGTAATTTTACCCGGACTTTTTAGTTGGGTTCGTAATTTTACCCGGACTTTTTAGTTGGGTTCGTATTTTTTACCCGGAGTTTTAGTTGGGTTCGTAATTTTACCCGGAGTTTTAGTTGGGTTCGTAATTTTACCCGGACTTTTTAGTTGGGTTCGTATTTTTTACCCGGACTTTTAGTTGGGTTCGTAATTTTACCCGGAGTTTTAGTTGGGTTCGAATCTTTTACCCGGAGTTTTAGTTGGGTTCGCATTTTTTACCCGGAGTTTTAGTTGGGTTCGTATTTTTACCCGGAGTTTTAGTTCTGTTGGTAATTTTACCCGGAGTTTTAGTTGGGTTCATATTTTTTACCCGGAGTTTTAGTTGGGTTCGTATTTTTACCCGGAGTTTTAGTTGGGTTCGTAATTTTACCCGGACTTTTTAGTTGGGTTCGTATTTTTTACCCGGAGTTTTAGTTGGGTTCGTAATTTTACCCGGAGTTTTAGTTGGGTTCGTAATTTTACCCGGACTTTTTAGTTGTGTTGGTAATTTTACCCGGAGTTTTAGTTGGGTTCATATTTTTTACCGGACTTTTTAGTTGGGTTCGTATTTTTTACCCGGCGTTTTAGTTGGGTTCGTATTTTTACCCGGAGTTTTAGTTGGGTTCGTATTTTTACCCGGAGTTTTAGTTGGGTTCGTATTTTTACCCGGAGTTTTAGTTGGGTTCGTATTTTTTACCCGGACTTTTTAGTTGGGTTAGTATTTTTGCCCGGAGTTTTAGTTGGGTTCGTATTTTTTACCCGGAGTTTTAGTTGGGTTCGTATTTTTTACCCGGAGTTTTAGTTGGGTTCGTATTTTTACCCGGAGTTTTAGTTGGGTTCGTATTTTTTAGCCGGAGTTTTAGTTGGGTTCGTATTTTTTACCCGGAGTTTTAGTTGGGTTCGTATTTTTACCCGGAGTTTTAGTTGGGTTCGTATTTTTACCCGGAGTTTTAGTTGGGTTCGTATTTTTTACCCGGAGTTTTAGTTGGGTTCGTATTTTTACCCGGAGTTTTAGTTGGGTTCGTAATTTTACCCGGACTTTTTAGTTGGGTTCGAATTTTTTACCCGGACTTTTAGTTGGGTTCGTAATTTTACCCGGACTTTTTAGTTGGGTTCGTATTTTTTACCCGGACTTTTAGTTGGGTTCGTAATTTACCCGGAGTTTTAGTTGGGTTCGTAATTTTACCCGGAGTTTTAGTTGGGTTCGTAATTTTACCCGTAGTTTTAGTTGAGTTCGTAGTTTTACCCGGAGTTTTAGTTGGGTTAGTAATTTTACCCGGACTTTTTATTTGGGTTCGTAATTTTACCCGGACTTTTTAGTTGGGTTCGTAATTTTACCCGGAGTTTTAGTTGGGTTCTAATTTTACCCGGAGTTTTACTTGGGTTCGTAATTTTACCCGGACTTTTTAGTTGGGTTCGTATTTTTTACCCGGACTTTTAGTTGGGTTCGTAATTTTACCCGGAGTTTTAGTTGGGTTCGTAATTTTACCCGGAGTTTTAGTTGGGTTCGTAATTTTACCCGGAGTTTTACTTGGGTTCGTAATTTTACCCGGAGTTTTACTTGGGTTCGTAATTTTACCCGGAGATTTAGTTGGGTTCGTAATTTTACCCGGAGTTTTAGTTGGGTTCGTAATTTTACCCGGACTTTTTAGTTGGGTTCGTATTTTTTACCCGGACTTTTAGTTGGGTTCGTAATTTTACCCGGAGCTTTAGTTGGGTTCGTAATTTTACCCGGAGTTTTAGTTGAGTTCGTAATTTTACCCGGAGTTTTAGTTGGGTTCGTAATTTTACCCGGACTTTTTAGTTGGGTTCGTATTTTTTACCCGGACTTTTAGTTGGGTTCGTAATTTTACCCGGACTTTTAGTTGGGTTCGTAATTTTACCCGGAGCTTTAGTTGGGTTCGTAATTTTACCCGGACTTTTTAGTTGGGTTCGTAATTTTACCCGGACTTTTTAGTTGGGTTCGTAATTTTACCCGGAGTTTTAGTTGGGTTCGTAATTTTACCCGGAGTTTTACTTGGGTTCGTAATTTTAACCGGAGTTTTACTTGGGTTCGTAATTTTACCCGGAGTTTTAGTTGGGTTCGTAATTTTACCCGGAGTTTTAGTTGGGTTCGTAATTTTACCCGGACTTTTTAGTTGGGTTCGCATTTCTTACCCGGACTTTTAGTTGGGTTCGTAATTTTACCCGGAGTTTTAGTTGGGTTCGTAATTTTACCCGGAGTTTTAGTTGAGTTCGTAATTTTACCCGGAGTTTTAGTTGGGTTCGTAATTTCACCCGGACTTTTTAGTTGGGTTCGTAATTTTACCCGGACTTTTTAGTTGGGTTCGTATTTTTTACCCGGAGTTTTAGTTGGGTTCGTAATTTTACCCGGAGTTTTAGTTGGGTTCGTAATTTCACCCGGACTTTTTAGTTGTGTTGGTAATTTTACCCGAGTTTTAGTTGGGTTCATATTTTTTACCGGTCTTTTTAGTTGGGTTCGTATTTTTTACCCGGAGTTTTAGTTGGGTTCGTATTTTTTACCCGGAGTTTTAGTTGGGTTCGTATTTTTACCCGGAGTTTTGGTTGGGTTCGTATTTTTACCCGGAGTTTTAGTTGGGTTCGTATTTTTTACCCGGACTTTTTAGTTGGGTTAGTATTTTTGCCCGGAGTTTTAGTTGGGTTCGTATTTTTTACCCGGAGTTTTAGTTGGGTTCGTATTTTTTACCCGGAGTTTTACTTGGGTTCGTATTTTTACCCGGAGTTTTAGTTGGGCTCGTATTTTTACCCGGAGTTTTAGTTGGGTTCGTATTTTTTACCCGCAGTTTTAGTTGGGTTCGTATTTTTACCCGGAGCTTTAGTTGGGTTCGTATTTTTACCCGGAGTTTTAGTTGGGTTCGTATTTTTTACCCGGACTTTTTAGTTTGGTTAGTATTTTTGCCCGGAGTTTTAGTTGGGTTCGTATTTTTTTACCCGGAGTTTTAGTTGGGTTCTAAATGTTACCCGGACTTTTTTGTTTGGTTCGTATTTTTTACCCGGAGTTTTAGTTGGGTTCGTAATTTTGCCCGCACTTTTTAGTTGGGTTCGTAATTTTACCCGGAGTTTTAGTTGGGTTCGTAATTTTACCCGGAGTTTTGGTTGTGTTCGTAATTTTACCCGGAGTTTTAGTTGGGTTCGTAATTTTACCCGGAGTTTTAGTTGGGTTCGTAATTTTACCCGGACTTTTTAGTTGGGTTCGTATTTTTTACCCGGACTTTTAGTTGGGTTCGTAATTTTACCCGGAGTTTTAGTTGGGTTCGTAATTTTACCCGTAGTTTTAGTTGAGTTCGTAATTTTACCAGGAGTTTTAGTTGGGTTAGTAGTTTTACCCCGACTTTTTATTTGGGTTCGTAATTTTACCCTGACTTTCTAGTTGGGTTCGTAATTTTACCCGGAGTTTTAGTTGGGTTCGTAATTTTACCCGGAGTTTTACTTGGGTTCGTAATTTTACCCGGAGTTTTACTTGGGTTCGTAATTTTACCCGGAGTTTTAGTTGGGTTCGTAATTTTACCCGGAGTTTTAGTTGGGTTCGTAATTTTACCCGGACTTTTTAGTTGGGTTCGTATTTTTTACCCGGACTTTTAGTTGGGTTCGTAATTTTACCCGGAGTTTTAGTTGGGTTCGTAATTTTACCCGGAGTTTTAGTTGGGTTCGTAATTTTACCCGGAGTTTTACTTGGGTTCGTAATTTTACCCGGACTTTTTAGTTGGGTTCGTAATTTTACCCGGACTTTTTAGTTGGGTTCGTATTTTTTACCCGGAGTTTTAGTTGGGTTCGTAATTCTACCCGGAGTTTTAGTTGGGTTCGTAATTTTACCCGGACTTTTTAGTTGGGTTCGTATTTTTTACCCGGACTTTTAGTTGGGTTCGTAATTTTACCCGGAGTTTTAGTTGGGTTCGAATCTTTTACCCGGTGTTTTAGTTGGGTTCGCATTTTTTACCCGGAGTTTTAGTTGGGTTCGTATTTTTACCCGGAGTTTTAGTTGTGTTGGTAATTTTACCCGGAGTTTTAGTTGGGTTCATATTTTTTACCCGGAGTTTTAGTTGGGTTCGTATTTTTACCCGGAGTTTTAGTTGGGTTCGTAATTTTACCCGGACTTTTTAGTTGGGTTCGTATTTTTTACCCGGAGTTTTAGTTGGGTTCGTAATTTTACCCGGAGTTTTAGTTGGGTTCGTAATTTTACCCGGACTTTTTAGTTGTGTTGGTAATTTTACCCGGAGTTTTAGTTGGGTTCATATTTTTTACCGGACTTTTTAGTTGGGTTCGTATTTTTTACCCGGAGTTTTAGTTGGGTTCGTATTTTTACCCGGAGTTTTAGTTGGGTTCGTATTTTTACCCGGAGTTTTAGTTGGGTTCGTATTTTTACCCGGAGTTTTAGTTGGGTTCGTATTTTTTACCCGGACTTTTTAGTTGGGTTAGTATTTTTGCCCGGAGTTTTAGTTGGGTTCGTATTTTTTACCCGGAGTTTTAGTTGGGTTCGTATTTTTTACCCGGAGTTTTAGTTGGGTTCGTATTTTTACCCGGAGTTTTAGTTGGGTTCGTATTTTTTAGCCGGAGTTTTAGTTGGGTTCGTATTTTTTACCCGGAGTTTTAGTTGGGTTCGTATTTTTACCCGGAGTTTTAGTTGGGTTCGTATTTTTACCCGGAGTTTTAGTTGGGTTCGTATTTTTTACCCGGAGTTTTAGTTGGGTTCGTATTTTTACCCGGAGTTTTAGTTGGGTTCGTAATTTTACCCGGACTTTTTAGTTGGGTTCGAATTTTTTACCCGGACTTTTAGTTGGGTTCGTAATTTTACCCGGACTTTTTAGTTGGGTTCGTATTTTTTACCCGGACTTTTAGTTGGGTTCGTAATTTACCCGGAGTTTTAGTTGGGTTCGTAATTTTACCCGGAGTTTTAGTTGGGTTCGTAATTTTACCCGTAGTTTTAGTTGAGTTCGTAATTTTACCCGGAGTTTTAGTTGGGTTAGTAATTTTACCCGGACTTTTTATTTGGGTTCGTAATTTTACCCGGACTTTTTAGTTGGGTTCGTAATTTTACCCGGAGTTTTAGTTGGGTTCTAATTTTACCCGGAGTTTTACTTGGGTTCGTAATTTTACCCGGACTTTTTAGTTGGGTTCGTATTTTTTACCCGGACTTTTAGTTGGGTTCGTAATTTTACCCGGAGTTTTAGTTGGGTTCGTAATTTTACCCGGAGTTTTAGTTGGGTTCGTAATTTTACCCGGAGTTTTACTTGGGCTCGTAATTTTACCCGGAGTTTTACTTGGGTTCGTAATTTTACCCGGAGTTTTAGTTGGGTTCGTAATTTTACCCGGAGTTTTAGTTGGGTTCGTAATTTTACCCGGACTTTTTAGTTGGGTTCGTATTTTTTACCCGGACTTTTAGTTGGGTTCGTAATTTTACCCGGAGCTTTAGTTGGGTTCGTAATTTTACCCGGAGTTTTAGTTGAGTTCGTAATTTTACCCGGAGTTTTAGTTGGGTTCGTAATTTTACCCGGACTTTTTAGTTGGGTTCGTAATTTTACCCGGACTTTTTAGTTGGGTTCGTAATTTTACCCTGAGTTTTAGTTGGGTTCGTAATTTTACCCGGAGTTTTACTTGGGTTCGTAATTTTAACCGGAGTTTTACTTGGGTTCGTAATTTTACCCGGAGTTTTAGTTGGGTTCGTAATTTTACCCGGAGTTTTAGTTGGGTTCGTAATTTTACCCGGACTTTTTAGTTGGGTTCGCATTTCTTACCCGGACTTTTAGTTGGGTTCGTAATTTTACCCGGAGTTTTAGTTGGGTTCGTAATTTTACCCGTAGTTTTAGTTGAGTTCGTAATTTTACCCGGAGTTTTAGTTGGGTTAGTAATTTTACCCGGACTTTTTATTTGGGTTCGTAATTTTACCCGGACTTTTTAGTTGGGTTCGTAATTTTACCCGGAGTTTTAGTTGGGTTCGTAATTTTACCCGGAGTTTTACTTGGGTTCGTAATTTTACCCGGACTTTTTAGTTGGGTTCGTATTTTTTACCCGGACTTTTAGTTGGGTTCGTAATTTTACCCGGAGTTTTAGTTGGGTTCGTAATTTTACCCGGAGTTTTAGTTGGGTTCGTAATTTTACCCGGAGTTTTAGTTGGGTTCGTAATTTTACCCGGAGTTTTAGTTGGGTTCGTAATTTTACCCGGACTTTTTAGTTGGGTTCGTAATTTTTACCCGGACTTTTAGTTGGGTTCGTAATTTTACCCGGAGTTTTAGTTGGGTTCGTAATTTTACCCGGAGTTTTAGTTGAGTTCGTAATTTTACCCGGAGTTTTAGTTGGGTTCGTAATTTTACCCGGACTTTTTAGTTGGGTTCGTAATTTTACCCGGACTTTTTAGTTGGGTTCGTAATTTTACCCGGACTTTTTAGTAGGGTTCGTAATTTTACCCGGAGTTTTAGTTGGGTTCGTAATTTTACCCGGACTTTTTAGATGGGTTCGAATTTTTTACCCGGACTTTTAGTTGGGTTCATAAATTTACCCGGAGTTTTAGTTGGGTTCGTAATTTTACCCGGACCTTTTAGTTGGGTTCGTATTTTGTACCCGGACTTTTAGTTGGGTTCGTAATTTTACCCGGAGTACTGAGTTACCCGGACTTCTTAGTTGGGTTCGTATTTTTACCCGGACTTTTAGTTGGGTTCGTAATTTTACCCGGAGTTTTAGTTGGGTTCGTAATTTTACCCGGAGTTTTAGTTGGGTTCGTAATTTTACCCGGAGTTTTACTTGGGTTCGTAATTTTACCCGGAGTTTTACTTGGGTTCGTAATTTTACCCGGAGTTTTAGTTGGGTTCGTAATTTTACCCGGAGTTTTTTGTTGGGTTCGTAATTTTACCCGGACTTTTTAGTTGGGTTCGTATTTTTTACCCGGACTTCTAGTTGGGTTCGTAATTTTACCCGGAGTTTTAGTTGGGTTCGTAATTTTACCCGGAGTTTTAGTTGAGTTCGTAATTTTACCCGGAGTTTTAGTTGGGTTCGTAATTTTACCCGGACTTTTTAGTTGGGTTCGTAATTTTACCCGGACTTTTTAGTTGGGTGCCGTATTTTTTACCCGGAGTTTTAGTTGGGTTCGTAATTTTACCCGGAGTTTTAGTTGGGTTCGTAATTTTACCCGAACTTTTTAGTTGTGTTGGTAATTTTACCCGGAGTTTTAGTTGGGTTCATATGTTTTACCGGCCTTTTTAGTTGGGTTCGTATTTTTTACCCGGAGTTTTAGTTGGGTTCGTATTTTTTACCCGGAGTTTTAGTTGGGTTCGTATTTTTACCCGGAGTTTTAGTTGGGTTCGTATTTTTACCCGGAGTTTTAGTTGGGTTCGTATTTTTTACCCGGACTTTTTAGTTGGGTTAGTATTTTTGCCCGGAGTTTTAGTTGGGTTCGTATTTTTTAGCCGGAGTTTTAGTTGGGTTCGTATTTTTTACCCGGAGTTTTAGTTGGGTTCGTATTTTTACCCGGAGTTTTAGTTGGGTTCGTATTTTTACCCGGAGTTTTAGTTGGGTTCGTATTTTTTACCCGGAGTTTTAGTTGGGTTCGTATTTTTACCCGGAGTTTTAGTTGGGATCGTAATTTTACCCGGACTTTTTAGTTGGGTTTGAATTTTTTACCCGGACTTTTAGTTGGGTTCGTAATTTTACCCGGACTTTTTAGTTGGGTTCGTATTTTTTACCCGGACTTTTAGTTGGGTTCGTAATTTACCCGGAGTTTTAGTTGGGTTCGTAATTTTACCCGGAGTTTTAGTTGGGTTCGTAATTTTACCCGGAGTCTTGAGTTAATAGTTGGGTTCGTATTTTTACCCGGACTTTTAGTTGGGTTCGTAATTTTACCCGGAGTTTTAGTTGGGTTCGTAATTTTACCCGGAGTTTTAGTTGGGTTCGTAATTTTACCCGGAGTTTTACTTGGGTTCGTAATTTTACCCGGAGTTTTACTTGGGTTCGTAATTTTACCCGGAGTTTTAGTTGGGTTCGTAATTTTACCCGGAGTTTTAGTTGGGTTCGTAATTTTACCCGGACTTTTTAGTTGGGTTCGTATTTTTTACCCGGACTTTTAGTTGGGTTCGTAATTTTACCCGGAGTTTTAGTTGGGTTCGTAATTTTACGCGGAGTTTTAGTTGAGTACGTAATTTTACCCGGAGTTTTAGTTGGGTTCGTAATTTTACCCGGACTTTTTAGTTGGGTTCGTAATTTTACCCGGACTTTTTAGTTGGGTTCGTATTTTTTACCCGGAGTTTTAGTTGGGTTCGTAATTTTACCCGGAGTTTTAGTTGGGTTCGTAATTTTACCCGGACTTTTTAGTTGGGTTCGTATTTTTTACCCGGACTTTTAGTTGGGTTCGTAATTTTACCCGGAGTTTTAGTTGGGTTCGAATCTTTTACCCGGAGTTTTAGTTGGGTTCGTATTTTTTACCCGGAGTTTTAGTTGGGTTCGTATTTTTACCCGGAGTTTTAGTTGTGTTGGTAATTTTACCCGGAGTTTTAGTTGGGTTCATATTTTTTACCCGGAGTTTTAGTTGGGTTCGTATTTTTACCCGGAGTTTTAGTTGGGTTCGTAATTTTACCCGGACTTTTTAGTTGGGTTCGTATTTTTTACCCGGAGTTTTAGTTGGGTTCGTAATTTTACCCGGAGTTTTAGTTGGGTTCGTAATTTTACCCGGACTTTTTAGTTGTGTTGGTAATTTTACCCGGAGTTTTAGTTGGGTTCGTATTTTTTACCCGGACTTTTTAGTTGGGTTAGTATTTTTGCCCGGAGTTTTAGTTGGGTTCGTATTTTTTACCCGGAGTTTTAGTTGGGTTCGTATTTTTTACCCGGAGTTTTAGTTGGGTTCGTATTTTTACCCGGAGTTTTAGTTGGGTTCGTATTTTTACCCGGAGTTTTAGTTGGGTTCGTATTTTTTACCCGCAGTTTTAGTTGGGTTCGTATTTTTACCCGGAGCTTTAGTTGGGTTCGTATTTTTACCCGGAGTTTTAGTTGGGTTCGTATTTTTTACCCGGACTTTTTAGTTGGGTTAGTATTTTTGCCCGGAGTTTTAGTTGGGTTCGTATTTTTTTACCCGGAGTTTTAGTTGGGTTCTAAATGTTACCCGGACTTTTTTGTTTGGTTCGTATTTTTTACCCGGACTTTTTAGTTGGGTTCGTATTTTTTACCCGGACTTTT
Organism: Melinopterus prodromus; assembly: GCA_964023965.1. Classification (NCBI taxonomy): domain Eukaryota; kingdom Metazoa; phylum Arthropoda; class Insecta; order Coleoptera; family Scarabaeidae; genus Melinopterus; species Melinopterus prodromus. The sequence goes on from CAXIES010000391.1 coordinate 24,432, forward strand.
AGTTGGGTTCGTAATTTACCCGGAGTTTTAGTTGGGTTCGTAATTTTACCCGGAGTTTTAGTTGGGTTCGTAATTTTACCCGGAGTCTTGAGTTAATAGTTGGGTTCGTATTTTTACCCGGACTTTTAGTTGGGTTCGTAATTTTACCCGGAGTTTTAGTTGGGTTCGTAATTTTACCCGGAGTTTTAGTTGGGTTCGTAATTTTACCCGGAGTTTTACTTGGGTTCGTAATTTTACCCGGAGTTTTACTTGGGTTCGTAATTTTACCCGGAGTTTTAGTTGGGTTCGTAATTTTACCCGGAGTTTTAGTTGGGTTCGTAATTTTACCCGGACTTTTTAGTTGGGTTCGTATTTTTTACCCGGACTTTTAGTTGGGTTCGTAATTTTACCCGGAGTTTTAGTTGGGTTCGTAATTTTACGCGGAGTTTTAGTTGAGTACGTAATTTTACCCGGAGTTTTAGTTGGGTTCGTAATTTTACCCGGACTTTTTAGTTGGGTTCGTAATTTTACCCGGACTTTTTAGTTGGGTTCGTATTTTTTACCCGGAGTTTTAGTTGGGTTCGTAATTTTACCCGGAGTTTTAGTTGGGTTCGTAATTTTACCCGGACTTTTTAGTTGGGTTCGTATTTTTTACCCGGACTTTTAGTTGGGTTCGTAATTTTACCCGGAGTTTTAGTTGGGTTCGAATCTTTTACCCGGAGTTTTAGTTGGGTTCGTATTTTTTACCCGGAGTTTTAGTTGGGTTCGTATTTTTACCCGGAGTTTTAGTTGTGTTGGTAATTTTACCCGGAGTTTTAGTTGGGTTCATATTTTTTACCCGGAGTTTTAGTTGGGTTCGTATTTTTACCCGGAATTTTAGTTGGGTTCGTAATTTTACCCGGACTTTTTAGTTGGGTTCGTATTTTTTACCCGGAGTTTTAGTTGGGTTCGTAATTTTACCCGGAGTTTTAGTTGGGTTCGTAATTTTACCCGGACTTTTTAGTTGTGTTGGTAATTTTACCCGGAGTTTTAGTTGGGTTCGTATTTTTTACCCGGACTTTTTAGTTGGGTTAGTATTTTTGCCCGGAGTTTTAGTTGGGTTCGTATTTTTTACCCGGAGTTTTAGTTGGGTTCGTATTTTTTACCCGGAGTTTTAGTTGGGTTCGTATTTTTACCCGGAGTTTTAGTTGGGTTCGTATTTTTACCCGGAGTTTTAGTTGGGTTCGTATTTTTTACCCGCAGTTTTAGTTGGGTTCGTATTTTTACCCGGAGCTTTAGTTGGGTTCGTATTTTTACCCGGAGTTTTAGTTGGGTTCGTATTTTTTACCCGGACTTTTTAGTTGGGTTAGTATTTTTGCCCGGAGTTTTAGTTGGGTTCGTATTTTTTTACCCGGAGTTTTAGTTGGGTTCTAAATGTTACCCGGACTTTTTTGTTTGGTTCGTATTTTTTACCCGGAGTTTTAGTTGGGTTCGTAATTTTACCCGCACTTTTTAGTTGGGTTCGTAATTTTACCCGGAGTTTTAGTTGGGTTCGTAATTTTACCCGGAGTTTTGGTTGGGTTCGTAATTTTACCCGGAGTTTTAGTTGGGTTCGTAATTTTACTCGGAGTTTTAGTTGGGTTCGTAATTTTACCCGGACTTTTTAGTTGGGTTTGTATTTTTTACCCGGACTTTTAGTTGGGTTCGTAATTTTACCCGGAGTTTTAGTTGGGTTCGTAATTTTACCCGTAGTTTTAGTTGAGTTCGTAATTTTACCCGGAGTTTTAGTTGGGTTAGTAATTTTACCCGGACTTTTTATTTGGGTTCGTAATTTTACCCTGACTTTTTAGTTGGGTTCGTAATTTTACCCGGAGTTTTAGTTGGGTTCGTAATTTTACCCGGAGTTTTACTTGGGTTCGTAATTTTACCCGGACTTTTTAGTTGGGTTCGTATTTTTTACCCGGAGTTTTACTTGGGTTCGTAATTTTACCCGGAGTTTTAGTTGGGTTCGTAATTTTACCCGGAGTTTTAGTTGGGTTCGTAATTTTACCCGGACTTTTTAGTTGGGTTCGTAATTTTACCCGGACTTTTTAGTTGGGTTCGTATTTTTTACCCGGAGTTTTAGTTGGGTTCGTAATTTTACCCGGAGTTTTAGTTGGGTTCGTAATTTTACCCGGACTTTTTAGTTGGGTTCGTATTTTTTACCCGGACTTTTAGTTGGGTTCGTAATTTTACCCGGAGTTTTAGTTGGGTTCGAATCTTTTACCCGGAGTTTTAGTTGGGTTCGTATTTTTTACCCGGAGTTTTAGTTGGGTTCGTATTTTTACCCGGAGTTTTAGTTGTGTTGGTAATTTTACCCGGAGTTTTAGTTGGGTTCATATTTTTTACCCGGAGTTTTAGTTGGGTTCGTATTTTTACCCGGAGTTTTAGTTGGGTTCGTAATTTTACCCGGACTTTTTAGTTGGGTTCGTATTTTTTACCCGGAGTTTTAGTTGGGTTCGTAATTTTACCCGGAGTTTTAGTTGGGTTCGTAATTTTACCCGGACTTTTTAGTTGTGTTGGTAATTTTACCCGGAGTTTTAGTTGGGTTCGTATTTTTTACCCGGACTTTTTAGTTGGGTTAGTATTTTTGCCCGGAGTTTTAGTTGGGTTCGTATTTTTTACCCGGAGTTTTAGTTGGGTTCGTATTTTTTACCCGGAGTTTTAGTTGGGTTCGTATTTTTACCCGGAGTTTTAGTTGGGTTCGTATTTTTACCCGGAGTTTTAGTTGGGTTCGTATTTTTTACCCGCAGTTTTAGTTGGGTTCGTATTTTTACCCGGAGCTTTAGTTGGGTTCGTATTTTTACCCGGAGTTTTAGTTGGGTTCGTATTTTTTACCCGGACTTTTTAGTTGGGTTAGTATTTTTGCCCGGAGTTTTAGTTGGGTTCGTATTTTTTTACCCGGAGTTTTAGTTGGGTTCTAAATGTTACCCGGACTTTTTTGTTTGGTTCGTATTTTTTACCCGGAGTTTTAGTTGGGTTCGTAATTTTACCCGCACTTTTTAGTTGGGTTCGTAATTTTACCCGGAGTTTTAGTTGGGTTCGTAATTTTACCCGGAGTTTTGGTTGGGTTCGTAATTTTACCCGGAGTTTTAGTTGGGTTCGTAATTTTACTCGGAGTTTTAGTTGGGTTCGTAATTTTACCCGGACTTTTTAGTTGGGTTTGTATTTTTTACCCGGACTTTTAGTTGGGTTCGTAATTTTACCCGGAGTTTTAGTTGGGTTCGTAATTTTACCCGTAGTTTTAGTTGAGTTCGTAATTTTACCCGGAGTTTTAGTTGGGTTAGTAATTTTACCCGGACTTTTTATTTGGGTTCGTAATTTTACCCTGACTTTTTAGTTGGGTTCGTAATTTTACCCGGAGTTTTAGTTGGGTTCGTAATTTTACCCGGAGTTTTACTTGGGTTCGTAATTTTACCCGGACTTTTTAGTTGGGTTCGTATTTTTTACCCGGACTTTTAGTTGGGTTCGTAATTTTACCCGGAGTTTTGGTTGGGTTCGTAATTTTACCCGGAGTTTTAGTTGGGTTTGTAATTTTACCCGGAGTTTTACTTGGGTTCGTAATTTTACCCGGAGTTTTACTTGGGTTCGTAATTTTACCCGGAGTTTTAGTTGGGTTCGTAATTTTACCCGGAGTTTTAGTTGGGTTCGTAATTTTACCCGGACTTTTTAGTTGGGTTCGTATTTTTTACCCGGACTTTTAGTTGGGTTCGTAATTTTACCCGGAGTTTTAGTTGGGTTCGTAATTTTACCCGGAGTTTTAGTTGAGTTCGTAATTTTACCCGGAGTTTTAGTTGGGTTCGTAATTTTACCCGGAGTTTTACTTGGGTTCGTAATTTTGCCCGGAGTTTTACTTGGGTTCGTAATTTTACCCGGAGTTTTAGTTGGGTTCGTAATTTTACCCGGAGTTTTAGTTGGGTTCGTAATTTTACCCAGACTTTTTAGTTGGGTTCGCATTTTTTACCCGGACTTTTAGTTGGGTTCGTAATTTTACCCGGAGTTTTAGTTGGGTTCGTAATTTTACCCGGAGTTTTAGTTGAGTTCGTAATTTTACCCGGAGTTTTAGTTGGGTTCGTAATTTTACCCGGAGTTTTTAGTTGGGTTCGTAATTTTACCCGGACTTTTTAGTTGGGTTCGTATTTTTTACCCGGAGTTTTAGTTGGGTTCGTAATTTTACCCGGACTTTTTAGTTGGGTTCGTAATTTTTACCCGGACTTTTAGTTGGGTTCGTAATTTTACCCGGAGTTTTAGTTGGGTTCGTAATTTTACCCGGAGTTTTAGTTGAGTTCGTAATTTTACCCGGAGTTTTAGTTGGGTTCGTAATTTTACCCGGACTTTTTAGTTGGGTTCGTAATTTTACCCGGACTTTTTAGTTGGGTTCGTAATTTTACCCGGACTTTTTAGTAGGGTTCGTAATTTTACCCGGAGTTTTAGTTGGGTTCGTAATTTTACCCGGACTTTTTAGATGGGTTCGAATTTTTTACCCGGACTTTTAGTTGGGTTCATAATTTTACCCGGAGTTTTAGTTGGGTTCGTAATTTTACCCGGACCTTTTAGTTGGGTTCGTATTTTGTACCCGGACTTTTAGTTGGGTTCGTAATTTTACCCGGAGTTTTAGTTGGGTTCGTAATTTTACCCGGAGTTTTAGTTGGGTTCGTAATTTTACCCGGAGTACTGAGTTACCCGGACTTTTTAGTTGGGTTCGTATTTTTACCCGGACTTTTAGTTGGGTTCGTAATTTTACCCGGAGTTTTAGTTGGGTTCGTAATTTTACCCGGAGTTTTAGTTGGGTTCGTAATTTTACCCGGAGTTTTACTTGGGTTCGTAATTTTACCCGGAGTTTTACTTGGGTTCGTAATTTTATCCGGAGTTTTAGTTGGGTTCGTAATTTTACCCGGAGTTTTAGTTGGGTTCGTAATTTTACCCGGACTTTTTAGTTGGGTTCGTATTTTTTACCCGGACTTCTAGTTGGGTTCGTAATTTTACCCGGAGTTTTAGTTGGGTTCGTAATTTTACCCGGAGTTTTAGTTGAGTTCGTAATTTTACCCGGAGTTTTAGTTGGGTTCGTAATTTTACCCGGACTTTTTAGTTGGGTTCGTAATTTTACCCGGACTTTTTAGTTGGGTGCCGTATTTTTTACCCGGAGTTTTAGTTGGGTTCGTAATTTTACCCGGAGTTTTAGTTGGGTTCGTAATTTTACCCGAACTTTTTAGTTGTGTTGGTAATTTTACCCGGAGTTTTAGTTGGGTTCATATGTTTTACCGGCCTTTTTAGTTGGGTTCGTATTTTTTACCCGGAGTTTTAGTTGGGTTCGTATTTTTTACCCGGAGTTTTAGTTGGGTTCGTATTTTTACCCGGAGTTTTAGTTGGGTTCGTATTTTTACCCGGAGTTTTAGTTGGGTTCGTATTTTTTACCCGGACTTTTTAGTTGGGTTAGTATTTTTGCCCGGAGTTTTAGTTGGGTTCGTATTTTTTAGCCGGAGTTTTAGTTGGGTTCGTATTTTTTACCCGGACTTTTAGTTGGGTTCGTAATTTTACCCGGAGTTTTAGTTGGGTTCGTAATTTTACCCGTAGTTTTAGTTGAGTTCGTAATTTTACCCGGAGTTTTAGTTGGGTTAGTAATTTTACCCGGACTTTTTATTTGGGTTCGTAATTTTACCCTGACTTTTTAGTTGGGTTCGTAATTTTACCCGGAGTTTTAGTTGGGTTCGTAATTTTACCCGGAGTTTTACTTGGGTTCGTAATTTTACCCGGACTTTTTAGTTGGGTTCGTATTTTTTACCCGGACTTTTAGTTGGGTTCGTAATTTTACCCGGAGTTTTGGTTGGGTTCGTAATTTTACCCGGAGTTTTAGTTGGGTTTGTAATTTTACCCGGAGTTTTACTTGGGTTCGTAATTTTACCCGGAGTTTTACTTGGGTTCGTAATTTTACCCGGAGTTTTAGTTGGGTTCGTAATTTTACCCGGAGTTTTAGTTGGGTTCGTAATTTTACCCGGACTTTTTAGTTGGGTTCGTATTTTTTACCCGGACTTTTAGTTGGGTTCGTAATTTTACCCGGAGTTTTAGTTGGGTTCGTAATTTTACCCGGAGTTTTAGTTGAGTTCGTAATTTTACCCGGAGTTTTAGTTGGGTTCGTAATTTTACCCGGAGTTTTACTTGGGTTCGTAATTTTGCCCGGAGTTTTACTTGGGTTCGTAATTTTACCCGGAGTTTTAGTTGGGTTCGTAATTTTACCCGGAGTTTTAGTTGGGTTCGTAATTTTACCCAGACTTTTTAGTTGGGTTCGCATTTTTTACCCGGACTTTTAGTTGGGTTCGTAATTTTACCCGGAGTTTTAGTTGGGTTCGTAATTTTACCCGGAGTTTTAGTTGAGTTCGTAATTTTACCCGGAGTTTTAGTTGGGTTCGTAATTTTACCCGGAGTTTTTAGTTGGGTTCGTAATTTTACCCGGACTTTTTAGTTGGGTTCGTATTTTTTACCCGGAGTTTTAGTTGGGTTCGTAATTTTACCCGGACTTTTTAGTTGGGTTCGTAATTTTTACCCGGACTTTTAGTTGGGTTCGTAATTTTACCCGGAGTTTTAGTTGGGTTCGTAATTTTACCCGGAGTTTTAGTTGAGTTCGTAATTTTACCCGGAGTTTTAGTTGGGTTCGTAATTTTACCCGGACTTTTTAGTTGGGTTCGTAATTTTACCCGGACTTTTTAGTTGGGTTCGTAATTTTACCCGGACTTTTTAGTAGGGTTCGTAATTTTACCCGGAGTTTTAGTTGGGTTCGTAATTTTACCCGGACTTTTTAGATGGGTTCGAATTTTTTACCCGGACTTTTAGTTGGGTTCATAATTTTACCCGGAGTTTTAGTTGGGTTCGTAATTTTACCCGGACCTTTTAGTTGGGTTCGTATTTTGTACCCGGACTTTTAGTTGGGTTCGTAATTTTACCCGGAGTTTTAGTTGGGTTCGTAATTTTACCCGGAGTTTTAGTTGGGTTCGTAATTTTACCCGGAGTACTGAGTTACCCGGACTTTTTAGTTGGGTTCGTATTTTTACCCGGACTTTTAGTTGGGTTCGTAATTTTACCCGGAGTTTTAGTTGGGTTCGTAATTTTACCCGGAGTTTTAGTTGGGTTCGTAATTTTACCCGGAGTTTTACTTGGGTTCGTAATTTTACCCGGAGTTTTACTTGGGTTCGTAATTTTATCCGGAGTTTTAGTTGGGTTCGTAATTTTACCCGGAGTTTTAGTTGGGTTCGTAATTTTACCCGGACTTTTTAGTTGGGTTCGTATTTTTTACCCGGACTTCTAGTTGGGTTCGTAATTTTACCCGGAGTTTTAGTTGGGTTCGTAATTTTACCCGGAGTTTTAGTTGAGTTCGTAATTTTACCCGGAGTTTTAGTTGGGTTCGTAATTTTACCCGGACTTTTTAGTTGGGTTCGTAATTTTACCCGGACTTTTTAGTTGGGTGCCGTATTTTTTACCCGGAGTTTTAGTTGGGTTCGTAATTTTACCCGGAGTTTTAGTTGGGTTCGTAATTTTACCCGAACTTTTTAGTTGTGTTGGTAATTTTACCCGGAGTTTTAGTTGGGTTCATATGTTTTACCGGCCTTTTTAGTTGGGTTCGTATTTTTTACCCGGAGTTTTAGTTGGGTTCGTATTTTTTACCCGGAGTTTTAGTTGGGTTCGTATTTTTACCCGGAGTTTTAGTTGGGTTCGTATTTTTACCCGGAGTTTTAGTTGGGTTCGTATTTTTTACCCGGACTTTTTAGTTGGGTTAGTATTTTTGCCCGGAGTTTTAGTTGGGTTCGTATTTTTTAGCCGGAGTTTTAGTTGGGTTCGTATTTTTTACCCGGAGTTTTAGTTGGGTTCGTATTTTTACCCGGAGTTTTAGTTGGGTTCGTATTTTTACCCGGAGTTTTAGTTGGGTTCGTATTTTTTACCCGGAGTTTTAGTTGGGTTCGTATTTTTACCCGGAGTTTTAGTTGGGATCGTAATTTTACCCGGACTTTTTAGTTGGGTTCGAATTTTTTACCCGGACTTTTAGTTGGGTTCGTAATTTTACCCGGACTTTTTAGTTGGGTTCGTATTTTTTACCCGGACTTTTAATTGGGTTCGTAATTTACCCGGAGTTTTAGTTGGGTTCGTAATTTTACCCGGAGTTTTAGTTGGGTTCGTAATTTTACCCGGAGTCTTGAGTTAATAGTTGGGTTCGTATTTTTACCCGGACTTTTAGTTGGGTTCGTAATTTTACCCGGAGTTTTAGTTGGGTTCGTAATTTTACCCGGAGTTTTAGTTGGGTTCGTAATTTTACCCGGAGTTTTACTTGGGTTCGTAATTTTACCCGGAGTTTTACTTGGGTTCGTAATTTTACCCGGAGTTTTAGTTGGGTTCGTAATTTTACCCGGAGTTTTAGTTGGGTTCGTAATTTTACCCGGACTTTTTAGTTGGGTTCGTATTTTTTACCCGGACTTTTAGTTGGGTTCGTAATTTTACCCGGAGTTTTAGTTGGGTTCGTAATTTTACGCGGAGTTTTAGTTGAGTACGTAATTTTACCCGGAGTTTTAGTTGGGTTCGTAATTTTACACGGACTTTTTAGTTGGGTTCGTAATTTTACCCGGACTTTTTAGTTGGGTTCGTATTTTTTACCCGGAGTTTTAGTTGGGTTCGTAATTTTACCCGGAGTTTTAGTTGGGTTCGTAATTTTACCCGGACTTTTTAGTTGGGTTCGTATTTTTTACCCGGACTTTTAGTTGGGTTCGTAATTTTACCCGGAGTTTTAGTTGGGTTCGAATCTTTTACCCGGAGTTTTAGTTGGGTTCGTATTTTTTACCCGGAGTTTTAGTTGGGTTCGTATTTTTACCCGGAGTTTTAGTTGTGTTGGTAATTTTACCCGGAGTTTTAGTTGGGTTCATATTTTTTACCCGGAGTTTTAGTTGGGTTCGTATTTTTACCCGGAGTTTTAGTTGGGTTCGTAATTTTACCCGGACTTTTTAGTTGGGTTCGTATTTTTTACCCGGAGTTTTAGTTGGGTTCGTAATTTTACCCGGAGTTTTAGTTGGGTTCGTAATTTTACCCGGACTTTTTAGTTGTGTTGGTAATTTTACCCGGAGTTTTAGTTGGGTTCATATTTTTTACCGGACTTTTTAGTTGGGTTCGTATTTTTTACCCGGAGTTTTAGTTGGGTTCGTATTTTTACCCGGAGTTTTAGTTGGGTTCGTATTTTTACCCGGAGTTTTAGTTGGGTTCGTATTTTTACCCGGAGTTTTAGTTGGGTTCGTATTTTTTACCCGGACTTTTTAGTTGGGTTAGTATTTTTGCCCGGAGTTTTAGTTGGGTTCGTATTTTTTACCCGGAGTTTTAGTTGGGTTCGTATTTTTTACCCGGAGTTTTAGTTGGGTTCGTATTTTTACCCGGAGTTTTAGTTGGGTTCGTATTTTTACCCGGAGTTTTAGTTGGGTTCGTATTTTTTACCCGCAGTTTTAGTTCGGTTCGTATTTTTACCCGGAGCTTTAGTTGGGTTCGTATTTTTACCCGGAGTTTTAGTTGGGTTCGTATTTTTTACCCGGACTTTTTAGTTGGGTTAGTATTTTTGCCCGGAGTTTTAGTTGGGTTCGTATTTTTTTACCCGGAGTTTTAGTTGGGTTCTAAATGTTACCCGGACTTTTTTGTTTGGTTCGTATTTTTTACCCGGAGTTTTAGTTGGGTTCGTAATTTTACCCGCACTTCTTAGTTGGGTTCGTAATTTTACCCGGACTTTTTAGTTGGGTTCGTATTTTTTACACGGACTTTTAGTTGGGTTCGTAATTTTACCCGGAGTTTTAGTTGGGTTCGTAATTTTACCCGTAGTTTTAGTTGAGTTCGTAATTTTACCCGGAGTTTTAGTTGGGTTAGTAATTTTACCCGGACTTTTTATTTGGGTTCGTAATTTTACCCTGACTTTTTAGTTGGGTTCGTAATTTTACCCGGAGTTTTAGTTGGGTTCGTAATTTTACCCGGAGTTTTACTTGGGTTCGTAATTTTACCCGGACTTTTTAGTTGGGTTCGTATTTTTTACCCGGACTTTTAGTTGGGTTCGTAATTTTACCCGGAGTTTTGGTTGGGTTCGTAATTTTACCCGGAGTTTTAGTTGGGTTTGTAATTTTACCCGGAGTTTTACTTGGGTTCGTAATTTTACCCGGAGTTTTACTTGGGTTCGTAATTTTACCCGGAGTTTTAGTTGGGTTCGTAATTTTACCCGGAGTTTTAGTTGGGTTCGTAATTTTACCCGGACTTTTTAGTTGGGTTCGTATTTTTTACCCGGACTTTTAGTTGGGTTCGTAATTTTACCCGGAGTTTTAGTTGGGTTCGTAATTTTACCCGGAGTTTTAGTTGAGTTCGTAATTTTACCCGGAGTTTTAGCTGGGTTCGTAATTTTACCCGGAGTTTTACTTGGGTTCGTAATTTTGCCCGGAGTTTTACTTGGGTTCGTAATTTTACCCGGAGTTTTAGTTGGGTTCGTAATTTTACCCGGAGTTTTAGTTGGGTTCGTAATTTTACCCAGACTTTTTAGTTGGGTTCGCATTTTTTACCCGGACTTTTAGTTGGGTTCGTAATTTTATCCGGAGTTTTAGTTGGGTTCGTAATTTTACCCGGAGTTTTAGTTGAGTTCGTAATTTTACCCGGAGTTTTAGTTGGGTTCGTAATTTTACCCGGAGTTTTTAGTTGGGTTCGTAATTTTACCCGGACTTTTTAGTTGGGTTCGTATTTTTTACCCGGAGTTTTAGTTGGGTTCGTAATTTTACCCGGAGTTTTAGTTGGGTTCGTAATTTTACCCGGACTTTTTAGTTGTGTTGGTAATTTTACCCGGAGTTTTAGTTGGGTTCATATTTTTTACTGGACTTTTTAGTTGGGTTCGTATTTTTTCCCCGGAGTTTTAGTTGGGTTCGTATTTTTTACCCGGAGTTTTAGTTGGGTTCGTATTTTTACCCGGAGTTTTAGTTGGGTTCGTATTTTTACCCGGAGTTTTAGTTGGGTTCGTATTTTTTACCCGGACTTTTTAGTTGGGTTAGTATTTTTGCCCGGGGTTTTAGTTGGGTTCATATTTTTTACCCGGAGTTTTAGTTGGGTTCGTATTTTTTACCCGGAGTTTTAGTTGGGTTCGTATTTTTACCCGGAGTTTTAGTTGGGTTCGTATTTTTACCCGGAGTTTTAGTTGGGTTCGTATTTTTTACCCGCAGTTTTAGTTGGGTTCGTATTTTTACCCGGAGCTTTAGTTGGGTTCGTATTTTTACCCGGAGTTTTAGTTGGGTTCGTATTTTTTACCCGGACTTTTTAGTTGGGTTAGTATTTTTGCCCGGAGTTTTAGTTGGGTTCGTAATTTTACCCGGAGTTTTAGTTGGGTTCGTAATTTTACCCGGAGTTTTACTTGGGTTCGTAATTTTACCCGGACTTTTTAGTTGGGTTCGTATTTTTTACCCGGACTTTTAGTTGGGTTCGTAATTTTACCCGGAGTTTTAGTTGGGTTCGTAATTTTACCCGGAGTTTTAGTTGGGTTCGTAATTTTACCCGGAGTTTTAGTTGGGTTCGTAATTTTACCCGGAGTTTTAGTTGAGTTCGTAATTTTACCCGGAGTTTTAGTTGGGTTCGTAATTTTACCCGGACTTTTTAGTTGGGTTCGTAATTTTACCCGGACTTTTTAGTTGGGTTCGTAATTTTACCCGGACTTTTTAGTTGGGTTCGTAATTTTACCCGGAGTTTTAGTTGGGTTCGTAATTTTACCCGGACTTTTTAGTTGGGTTCGAATCTTTTACCCGGACTTTTAGTTGGGTTCATAATTTTACCCGGAGTTTTAGTTGGGTTCGCAATTTTACCCGGAGTTTTAGTTGGGTTCGTATTTTTACCCGGAGTTTTAGTTGTGTTGGTAATTTTACCCGGAGTTTTAGTTGGGTTCATATTTTTTACCCGGAGTTTTAGTTGGGTTCGTATTTTTACCCGGAGTTTTAGTTGGGTTCGTAATTTTACCCGGACTTTTTAGTTGGGTTCGTATTTTTTACCCGGAGTTTTAGTTGGGTTCGTAATTTTACCCGGAGTTTTAGTTGGGTTCGTAATTTTAACCGGGCATTTTAGTTGTGTTGGTAATTTTACCCGGAGTTTTAGTTGGGTTCATATTTTTTACCGGACTTTTTAGCTGGGTTCGTATTTTTTACCCGGAGTTTTAGTTGGGTTCGTATTTTTACCCGGAGTTTTAGTTGGGTTCGTATTTTTACCCGGAGTTTTAGTTGGGTTCGTATTTTTACCCGGAGTTTTAGTTGGGTTCGTATTTTTTACACGGACTTTTTAGTTGGGTTAGTATATTTGCCCGGCGTTTTAGTTGGGTTCGTATTTTTTACCCGGAGTTTTAGTTGGGTTCGTATTTTTTACCCGGAGTTTTAGTTGGGTTCGTATTTTTACCCGGAGTTTTAGTTGGGTTCGTATTTTTACCCGGAGTTTTAGTTGGGTTCGTATTTTTTACCCGCAGTTTTAGTTGGGTTCGTATTTTTACCCGGAGCTTTAGTTGGGTTCGTATTTTTACCCGGAGTTTTAGTTGGGTTCGTATTTTTTACCCGGACTTTTTAGTTGGGTTAGTATTTTTGCCCGGAGTTTTAGTTGGGTTCGAATTGTTTACCCGTAGTTTTAGTTGGGTTCGTATTTTTTACCCGGAGTTTTAGTTGGGTTCGTATTTTTACCCGGAGTTTTAGTTGGGTTCGTATTTTTACCCGGAGTTTTAGTTGGGTTCGTATTTTTTACCCGCAGTTTTAGTTGGGTTCGTATTTTTACCCGGAGCTTTAGTTGGGTTCGTATTTTTACCCGGAGTTTTAGTTGGGTTCGTATTTTTTACCCGGACTTTTTAGTTGGGTTAGTATTTTTGCCCGGAGTTTTAGTTGGGTTCGTATTTTTTTACCCGGAGTTTTAGTTGGGTTCTAAATGTTACCCGGACTTTTTTGTTTGGTTCGTATTTTTTACCCGGAGTTTTAGTTGGGTTCGTAATTTTACCCGCACTTTTTAGTTGGGTTCGTAATTTTACCCGGAGTTTTAGTTGGGTTCGTAATTTTACCCGGAGTTTTAGTTGGGTTCGTAATTTTACCCGGAGTTTTAGTTGGGTTCGTAATTTTACCCGGGGTTTTAGTTGGGTTCGTAATTTTACCCGTACTTTTTAGTTGGGTTCAGTAGTGGTAGCAAGCCGATTCGAGAACCTCCTCCGTGACCTTGACCACACCTCCGCCCAAGGTCAAGGTCACGGAGGATGTTCCCGAATTGGCTTGATGGTGAAAATGAGGAGGACTCCTCATTTTAATTTTAGATGACCTTATCTAATCAGGAGGAGGAGGAGATCGAATTGGAGGAGGTGAATGACTGGTCCAGGTTAATCCCAAGGTCAAGGTCACGGAGGATGTTCCCGAATTGGCTTGATGGTGAAAATTAGGAGGACTCCTCATTTTAATTTTAGATGACCTTATCTAATCAGGAGGAGATCGAATTGGAGGAGGTGAATGACTGGTCCAGGTTAATGAGGAGGTTTTATGACTTGGTAACAATTGATGGTGGGATTTGTGTATAAAAGGTGGTGTGGGAAATATTTTTCATACAGTGTAAAAGCGGCAGAGAAACAGTGAAATAGTGACACATTGAAGAAGTGAGGTTTGTAACTTTGAAGAAATGTAATATCAATTGAAATCATTATTTTAGTGTCAACAACACCAACACAAAATGTAGGACCGGGTGGTGGAGTATGTGATGCTCCAAAGAAGATAAGGAGAAAACGTGCTCCGCAGGTACAATCTACGAAGTTATTACCATTGTTTAATGGCGAGTGCACAACACTAAACCCAGTAGTTCTTAGCATGGCTGCAGCACAATTATCGCAACCCGTTAATGGTGTGAATGTGCTACCAACACCTTCTACTGATGGATCTGTGGTGCAAAACATGATGCAAGAAGTGACCGTATATGACTTTAATGATCAAAATCAAAGAATGCAAAAACCATTAATATGTCAACATGTATACTCTTTGAACAAGAGTAATAGCAAATTTTTAGCGGTAGGCTTGAAAATGGAATCTGGTTTAGATCCAGCAGTGCGTATATTTGGGAAGGCAACACAAAACGTAACATTTACCGTGGATCAGTGGAACGAATTTGTGAAACAGGAACATGCAATCACCCAACAATTAATGAACATGCAAACCCAGGAAGTGTGTCCGGCAATGCAAAATATGGGTTTTAGAATGAAATGTGAATGGTTTGAAAACTATACGAAAGTGTTGAAAATTTGTCGCGGTGAAGAATGGTTGTATTTATCATATGAAGGACTTAAGGAAATGTGGCAATATAAGGAAATAATTCATACTCGTTTAACATACTTAAAAGGTCTGAACATGGGCAGTTATTATAATCAGATTTTGGGGAGAGCCGCTTGTATGGAAGGTGATATACTGACCAATGTATTGACAGCAATGAATGGTGAAATCTCCGAACAGTTTTGCACTATGAAAGAATTTATCACCCTGGGATTAGACAAGATAAAACTGGATTGTGAAATACGTCAAATGTTCCTAAATTAAAAGTTCATATTACAATAGTAAGGATTATAAAATAGGTAATGTAATGTAATGTAATGTAGTGTTAATGAATGTATTAATAAAGTAGTTGTAATAAATCTTTGCGTTAACGTAAAATGTGTGTTATTTAAAAACGTAACAGAATGTGGGAAGCATGTCGACTGAAAAAATGTGGGGGTAAAATTTATCATTTATATAGCTACGATTGTGGAGAACGTGACAGTCTACGTAAACCTTTCGTGCGATATTTGTAGTATTAAATGATGATTTCGGTAGCAAAACCGACTAGTCATCGCCGGAAAGCAAAAAGAGTAGGTCGAGGATTGATCAATAAGTTAATAAATAAGCTTCCATTCGAACTGCACATACCCGGATATAATTTTTGCGGACCAGGAACGAAACTTCAACAAAGATTAGCGAAAGGCCACACCGGTGTGAATAGGTTAGACGAAGCTTGCAAGGAACACGATATTTCGTATTCCCGAAGTGACGATTTAAGCCATAGACACAAAGCCGACCATCAATTGTATGAAAAAGCAGTTGAACGTATAAAAAGTGGAAACGCCGGATTTGGAGAAAAGTTAGCAGCTTCAACTATTGCCGCAATAATGAAAGGAAAAACAAAGTTGGGATTGGGAAATTCGAAAAGAAGGAAAGGGTTAAAAAAGATGAAAATTAGAGGAGGTGCGCTAAGTTTTACACAAGCTATGAAGGTAGCTAGGAAAGCTATATCCCGCGGTGGTAAGAACAGAAGTTTATTAGCAAATGTAAACATCGCATATTCAAAACTAAGGAAGAAAAAAATTACTCCCCCGAGAAGTAGGATAATTCCAATTCCAAAAACTGGAGGGTTTATCCCCTTAATACCATTATTCGCAGCTTTGGGAGCGTTAGGTTCATTAGGAGGTGGAGCTGCAGCAAAAGCAAAAACTGTTAATCAAGCGAAAGCCGCTCGTGAACAGATGGAGGAAGCTAAGAGGCATAATCGCGCATTAGAAGCACAAAAAATGACGGGAAGTGGTTATTATTTGAAACCGTACAAAGCCGGATGCGGACTGTATTTACCATCACATTCAAAAAACTGATTAAATCCCTTCCTCGTCAACCGCTAACCAACGTTCAGTTACTGAAGCATGTTAAGGATCTGAAAATACCGAATTTTAGAGGTGTTTTTATGAAGGATAAGTTACCGAAACGCATTCGCCATGCCGAAAGCGGAATCATTAATCTGGATGATGATGATGGTAAAGGAACGCATTGGACGAGTTACGTGAAGGAAGGTGATCATATCTCATATTTCGATAGCTTCGGCGATCTGCAACCTCCCATAGAAGTGCAAAGTTATCTATTGTCCGGTGGTGGGAGAGCAATTGATTATAACTACAATCGGTATCAGAAAAGTAATTCCTATAATTGTGGTCATTTATGTTTAAAGTTTTTGATAAGTAGATATGCATAGTTATTAATGTTATAGTAGATGTGTGGTTGGTGAATTGCAAACATGGTGGCACATTCTTATACGTTCACTCTAACCGGTCCAAGTTCCGAATTAGGTTGTAATGTGTATCCTCCAATAAATTTGAAGGGAGATGTAGATTATGAGTTAGCATTGTTAAATTTTGACGCGTATAATTCAATTGCTAACGTGACGGAAGATAATAATGGATTGCAGTATGGCGATAAGAAAGAGAACATTGAAATTCCTACCGGAGCATATGATGTAGATGATCTCGCAGAGCAAATCACAAGTGAACTGAATAATAAATCAGTAAAGATACGTATTCGTGGAAATCCAAATACTCAAAAAGTTATCATTAAATGTTCTGAAGATATCCATTTTGACGAAGATCGATCGATCGGTAAATTGTTAGGATTTACAAGGAGGAAACTTGTAAAGAATGTGAATCATATTAGTGAAAATAGAGTAAATATTAACCCTGTAAATGCACTACAGATCTATTGTAATTTGGTAAGCGGCTCTTACAACAACGGACGACCAGTTCACGTGCTACACCATTTTTTCCCAAACGTTCCAGCAGGATTTAAAATAATAGAAAGTCCACAACCACCGATTTATTTACCAGTACTTATCGAAGATATCACAAGTATAGTCGTGAAGGTTTTGAATCAGCACGGAAAGGTTGTAAAGTTTGGTGAAAAAGAAGAAATAACAATTCGTATACATCTACAGGAAGTGAAAGGGTGAAGTAATGATAGGTGTACGACGACAACGAAGGCGGAGAAATGGTACTAACATACTGCAAATAATAAATTCTAAGTTGGGAAATAAATATAAATGTAAAGCCCTAGCAAATACAAGAGACAGTAGTTGTGGAACTGTGAAGACAATAACAGTTGCGAATAAGAATTTTTTGCGGAAGTTAGGATATATAGTACGTTAAGTAATGGATATCTTAAGTGTTACGGATAAAAGTAGAAGTGACAATTCTATAATAAGTTATGAATATCATTCACATCAGCCATTTGGAACTCAAAGTTTTAATAACAGCGATGAAGTACGTATCACCATACCAGAAATTGATAATTTTACAGTGCCCGGCGAAAGTTATTTGTACGTAGAAGGACGAATGAATTTGTTAGACGAAGATGGAGTTGTAAAAACAGCAACGAAGAAAGCTGATGGGACCATTGAAGGAGTTCCCAAAGCAACAAAATTTATATGCAACCCCATCGCTTTTCTCTTCAGCGATATTCGATATAATATAAATGGAGTGCAAGTAGATTCTGTACGATATGTAGGTCTTTCATCTATAATGAAGGGATATTTTTCGTACACTCCAAATGATATGGTTAGGTTGAGAAATGCAGGCTGGAATATTGATGATGACCATACAAGTGACATTATGGATAGCATGGGAAATTTTAGCGTTTGTGTACCATTGAGGTCGTTATTAGGGTTTGCAGAAGATTATAGAAAGGTCATACTAAATGCTAGGCAGGAACTGGTATTAATTCGATGTAATGATGATACGGACGCCGTTGTCCAAACGGTCATACCAAGCGTGAATAAGGATGAGAAGGTGCACATAACAATAGAAAAAATTGTGTGGCGAGTTCCCCACGTCAATGTTGGTTTAAGAGAGCAAATACTATTTGATAAGATATCTACTAAAAATACCGACATTCAATTACCTTTTAGAAGTTGGGAAATGCATGAATATCCATCTCTTCCAGAAACTACGAAACATTCGTGGGCTGTCAAAACTGCTCCACAAACTGAGACTCCCAGATTTATCATTATAGGTTTCCAAACCAATCGAAAAGGACAAATGAAAAAGAATATGGCTAAATTTGATAATGTAGACTTAACAAATTTAACTGTATTTTTAAATGGAGAACGATTTCCATACGATAACTTAAACATCGATTATAAAAATAATCATTATGCAATATTATATGAAATGTATGCTCGTTTTCAAGAACGTTATTATGGTGGAGTAGATAGTGAACCTGCGTTTAAACCTGCACAGTTTAAAGAGAACATAGCGTTAGTAGGAATAGATTGCACACATCAAAAGGATGCTGTGCATAAGAGCGGCGTGGAAATAAGGATTGAATTTACAACACGCGAAAATGTACCGAAAGACACAGCAGCGTATTGTCTAATTCTGCACAATCGCGCATTCCAGTATTCTCCATTATTTAAGTATGTTAGACAACTGGTGTAAAGTGTAAACGTATGCTTATAACGAAACCGCAATGATGAAATTACTTAGTCAATAGCGGAAGTTGTTACCATGAAGTACGTAATCATCGACATTCAAGGTTTTCGGACGGGCGGTATGTTCGTACCGAAGGAACTAGCAGCAGTAAGTTACGACTGGAAGACGAGCCACTTCATATTCAAACCCCCCGCACCATTACAATTTCTATCTTCGAGGGATCAACGAACCACAAAATGGTTATCGGAATTTCATCATTGCATCAATTGGACCGTAGGATATATTTCACCAAGTAAAATAGGTAACATAATTGGTGAACTATCAAAGAAGTATGAAAAAATTTACGTGCGGGGTGAAGAGAAATCCAAGTACATACAGAAATTTGTTACAAATAAAAGCATGGTGAAAACGTTGGATAATTCAAATAGCCGCAGAATAGAAAGACAAGTTCCAATGTGTTCATTTCACGAAAAGGATGTTTGCATTTGCGCAATCAATAATGTGTATTCAATGAAAATAGATTGTGATGCCATAGTACATGACGAACAAGTGTTTTGTTAAACGAAAAAATTTTTTTTTAATAAATAATACGGTAGTAAGATTGCGTTTCATTGACACTAACGATTCTCCCTCCTCTCCCCTCTACCGATACCCCAACCTCTTACATTTAATACGATTGGTAAAGTATTAAATGTTGAAGGCGAATTGAAGTAAGTCACTAAAGGTAGAAAGTGTTTCGCGTGAGGAACGTGCGACGATGTCAGTAATGAAATGGATTTTAAGTTATCTGCTCAAACTTGGAATTGTGAACTATGTGGTGAATAAAAGTGCGGAAGTATTGGAAATGTACGAAAGTCACGGATCTTTTATACCTCTATCGAAAGAAGATTTTAACTACATTCCATTACCATTTATAAGAAGTAGAGTTTATTGTTATGAATTGGTGCAAATATGGGAAAAGCTACCAAAGCGCTATCAGAAGAACGAAAGTTTGCGAAGAAAACTTCCGTATTATGATGAGAATTATCCAAATCACCATTGCGTTGGAATTGATACCCCCTATTGATAATGGGGTTAAAGAAGGAAGTAGTAAAAATATGAATATTGAATAATGTGATTATTATACTATTGTAATATTCCTCAATAAACTGAATTGTAAAGAAAGTCTTGTATTTGTAAAAATCCTTTACATGTTGTAGTGGTTTATGGGGGGTTCAATGTCATTATCATTGGTCTTCTTCAACCCCAGCCTCAGGTGTCTAACAAGCCCACTTCGGACAATCCGCATTGTTGAGGAAGGTTCTGAAATTGACCTTAAAGGTGAAGCTGCGTGCATGCAAAAGTGGCCGGTTTGGCCGACTTCGAGTGACCTTGAAGGTGAAAAAAATGAAGGTAAAATTTTTCGAGTGACCTTGAACCCGAAAAAAAATCGCTTTGGAGCACGGCCGAAGGCCGTGCTCCGGCCGCCAGCACGCGCGAAGCGCGTGCTGTCGGTGGAAGGCTGGCATTGGAGCACGGCCGAAGGCCGTGCTCCAACCGCCAGCACGCGCTTCGCGCGTGCTGTCGGCGGAAGGCATGGGTGGACTCGGTTTGAGGATTAAGAAAAGAAGAAGGCTAAGGAAGAAGAAAAAGATGAAATTATAATTAAAATAAAAATAAGTTATAATTTTTTAATAAAATCACTTTTAAGTGACTGTTGTTATTTTATTTTCCCAGTTTCCACATAAAAAAAGACTCAAGTGTTTTTAATACAAATTTATTAAGAAGGTATGTATAATGCATATGTACTTAAGGTGAGTATAAACTTTGTATTATTGATTATAATTATGTTCCTGATCATCATCATCATCATCATCATCATCATCATCATCATCATCTACATCACGTTTGTCCAGTTCAGACTCGGAATCAGAATAAATAGTTATATCATCTTCTTCTTCATGGAAACCCACTATTCTAATTCTCATTGCACCAGGAGGGATGGTTACATTTTGTTCAACCTTTTGGAATTTGTAGGACTCCAGAGTACCCAGCTTCAATATTTTATCGTCGTCATCGAAGAAAACGTACCGTATATAATAACTAACACCCATGACAACTAGTAGTAGTGAGCAGAGTGGACAAATAAATACTGATTTTTTTTTGATACCTATCCCTAATAAATATGTTTTATTCTGTTACTTCTATTATTGTCTTATCTCAAAAAAGAATCACGGTTACCCCATGTATATCACCCCCAATGTAGGACATCTGTTGAGCACGACCAAAACTAATCACCTCAATGATGAGGTGCCGGGCGGGCGCAGCGCAGCGTCGGTGCCGGGCGGGCGCAGCGCAGCGGCTCGAGCAGAGCCGCACGTATCACCTTGAGCAGTGCAGCGGGAACAAGGGTTCAAGGTCACTCGAAAAATTTGACCTTCATTTTTTTCACCTTCAAGGTCACTCGAAGTCGGCCAAACCGGCCACTTTTGCATGCACGCAGCTTCACCTTTAAGGTCAATTTCAGAACCTTCCTCAACAATGCGGATTGTCCGAAGTGGGCTTGTTAGACACCTGAGGCTGGGGTTGAAGAAGACCAATGATAATGAGATTGAACCTCCCCCCTCTCCCAAACCACGTGACCCCCCCAACATATCCCAAACCACGTGACCCCCCACCACTCTGAAACCACGTGACCCCCCACCACTCTGAAACCACGTGACCCCCCACCACTCTGAAACCACGTGACCCCCCACCACTCTGAAACCACGTGACCCCCCACCACTCTGAAACCACGTGACCCCCCACCAGTCTCCCACCCACTTCCTTTCACCACTGAGTAGATATAAATTGAGGAGCATCAACAATGCCTTCAGTACTTCCAGCACCTCCTCAACAAACAACAACAAGCAGCAACCAACGGTAAGTTCTACTACTACTATTATTATCAGGTTCTTAGATTTTTTTGCTTTTCCTTAGCCATGTCTTTTATTACTTCCCATCACATGCCGATGAGCAGCCAGGACATTGTTGACTTCTATTTGGCGGAGCCACGAAACGCACCTATGCCATTATCCGATGACACGTCTCCACCTCAACTGAAGCCGACCGAGCAGGTGATAGTTCCACAACAGCCGGAATTATCACAAAAACCCACGCCAATGAAAGTTGGTCGCAGTGAACTGATTAGACAGCTGAGGCTGTCACTGAAGAAGGTTGATGATGAGGTGGAGCTGGATGAACCAGTGATGCTTTCGTCAACTGCACGTCAGGCGAAAAAGGCGAAGCATCAGTACCGAAAGAAGACAGCTAATGTTCCTTCCGAAGGTGCGGTTGTTTCAGTTGCAGAGGGACTGCAGACGTATGAGGCGCCGACATTGGTTGCACCGGCTACACCGGTATCGGTTGTCGGATCGAGTCCGCCAATGGTTGTGAGCCCGCATGTTGAGGGTTCGTTGGAGGTTGGTTTGATCAAAACTCTAAGTGTCTTAGAGAACACACATTTGCAGCCTTCCTTCAACGTCCGACCCAGTACTTCAAGCGCCGTCGGAACTGGATCGGAAACCTCAACCATGATTAGACGGTGCACACCTCCCTCTACTGCGCTGCAGCACGCCTCTACACTCAACGCCGACGTATGGCATCGACCACATATGCAGCAATGCATAGCCGGTATGAAAGCGGCATTCCTGGGAAGGAATGAAGACTCATACCGGCATGTAGTGGCATTAATTGAGTCAAATGTACGCAGTTACAACTCGTTTCTGCTATATTTGAAACATTTAAAAGATGCGGAGGTCGCGGCTTCGTTCGACTGCTGTTTGTCAGATCTCGATGATCTCATAGACACAGTTGAACGGGACTATAATGTCGTACGTCGCGCGTTGCAGAATGTCCTGGAACTGCTAAACAAATAAATATAAATAAATGTTTTACATTCTTTTCTAATATTTTTTTTATAAAAGATTACCCTTACCCCCATATTATCATTCCACTTCCATCCTAAGAACGAAACCTTACAAATTTAGTGATATGAAGTTTTTTACACATAAACTCGCATTGCCAGTGCAAAATTTTGATGAAAATTGTGATTTGAGAACATTTCAACGACATAGTGACCTCTTTGGGGGTTTCTGTAAGCGAGCAATCATCGTTGGCGCTTCGGGAACGGGAAAAACAAACATCTTGCTGACACTACTGACGCATCCCAATGGATTACGTTTTCAAAACGTTTACCTCTGCTCCAAATCGCTAAATCAATCAAAGTATGAATATTTACGTTCTTTAATGAAACCGATGCCTGAATTCTTTTATTATGAGTGTTCCGATGTAGATGATATGGTTACACCTTGTACAGTAAAAGAATATTCCGTTGTCATCTTCGATGATGTTCAATGTACGCTGCAAAATGTTATAAAGGAATATTTTTCCTTCGGACGACATAAGAACGTTGATTGTTTTTATTTATGTCAATCTTACGCTGCAATTCCAAAGCATTTGTTGAGGGACAATTGTAATCTCATTGTAGCTTTCCGTCAAGATGTTACGAATTTGAAACACATTTTTGACGATCACGTTGGCGCAGATATGACTTTTGATAAATTTCAGGATATCTGTCGCCAATGTTGGACTGATACTTATGGTTTCCTAGTAGTTGACCTTGACTGTGCAAAAAACAACGGTCGGTATCGCAAAGGATTTGACACATATATACAACTCTAATACCGATATTGGACAGTTGAAATTAAATCGTAATTCATTCAACATGGATAAGGAACTTACTAAAAAATTATTACACACCCGTGAAGTATTACGTAATAAGCTTCGATTGTTGAAGACTGAAATTGCAACATCCAGACAAAGTGCTGAGACAGCTTTCACACCAATAACAGAGCCTTTGAAAGCTATTGCAGATCGGTTACAAACGGTTCAAATAATACCAAAACCGGAGCAATCATACGGACCAGATGAGTCTTTCACTAAAGATTCTAAAAAAAGACGGAAAACATCTAAGTATGAATCATATGAAGCAGATGAGTCATTTATACCGCATGATAAACCGAAGCCAAAATTCTCTAAATTTCAATCACTAACTGATTCTTCAACCCCAATACAATCGCAACGAAGAAAGACACCTAAATTTTTGAAACTTGAAGATATTTGATCTTTGTCAACTCAAACTCAAACGGAGACACCTCAAATGAATGTCGACCTTGATGAGTATATAGACGAAGAAGAAGTTGAAGATGATAGCAGCTTCGACTTACAGGAATTTAGTCGTGATGCTTCACAACGTCTTCAAGAAACCAAGAAAAGGTTATCCGAATCTATGCAACAACCAGAGGTACAAGAAGTCTTACAAAAATTTCATCGATTACCTCGCGTTTACATTGAAGAGTATAATACGGATGTTGAGGATGTATTTGATAAAAAGTATGGTGTACGAGAAGTTGAAGGTGATCTTTACATAGGCAATAGCAAAGTTGATTTTGTTGGTCCTAACCTAAGCGTTGCTGGTTTTGAATACAAAGGAACTCCAGGATTGTATGAATTAGTGTTTAAGAAAAAGCCAGGAAAGTTTACAGCTCAAGATGTTCGTCAGTACAGAGATATATTACGACGAACACATGCTGCTAGATTGCACTATAATCCGGAATTACAAATATCTGCAAACAAAGGGTACAAGTACATGAATATTATCAAACCTACATTAGCAGGTAGAGCGCCAAATGTGTGGTGGGCTAAAGCGTGGAAAACTGGTTCGGGTTATATTCAGAAACAGTTCAATCCAAATACAAAATTACAATTGCAATATTGGGATGACCCGAACGAACTTGTCAATCGCTTACGTCTTTTACTAGCTTCTGAATCGGCTGGTCACAACGGACATAAAAATGAAATTATTTCAATTATTGAAGAATTAAAAGAAGCGAACATTATATATTGAGCATTCATTTATAAAGCTGCACATATTCCGCTGACCTTCATTTGTAATATGTCTGTTCTATCATATCAACAACCATGACCATTGATCGTTTGGGAAGACATTTGGTCCATAAGACATACACGGCAAAATACAAAGCTTTACGCGTTGAACAAAAAAGTGATTTAGTTATTACATTTTTTGGAGATGGTACGCTTTCACCCACAAATGAATTAATAATTCACAACAAGGGTTTCAAGGATTATTATCGAAACACTGTATACCAAGGAACAATAAAACTTGTGAACGTTCCTTCAACCATAACACTCACCATCAACGGTGTTGCAGCTATAGATCCTATCGGATATAAAATTAAGCCTGGTGACTCGTTTGCCCTCAAATATATTTCAAAACGTACAAGATCGAAAGAACCTTACTTTGTTGAAATATTACTATCCAAGGATGACTTCAGTTAAAAGGGATTTGATCAATGAAATTCACGCTCCTGTACGAAGAAATTTTCCAAGGCGAAAAGTTATCATCAAAGGATTACGGGACCTTCTTCAAGCGGACTTGGTGGAAATGATTCCATATTCAACAGAAAACAAGGGATATAAGTATATTTTAGTTGTCATTAACACTTTTTCTAAATATGCATGGGCTAAACCTTTAAAAACAAAAACTGGTTACGAAGTTTCAAAACAGATGAACAAGATATTTCTCGAAAGGAGACAGAATATACCGAAGAATCTTCAAACCGATATGGGGAAAGAATTCTATAGTGCAGCATTCCAAAACTTAATGAAGCGTTATGGAATAAACCATTACAGTACATACTCCATTCTGAAAAGTTCAATCGTTGAAAGGTTGAATCGAACGTTGAAGGAAAAGATGTGGAAAGCGTTTTCCATGCAGGGGAATTATCGCTGGTTGAATTTACTACCGGAAATAGTCAAATCCTATAACAATACTATCCATAGTACAACAGGATTTAAACCAGTTAAAGTGAATCAGAAAAATGCTAAAAATATTCTCAACACTGTATATAATTCCTTCAAAATTATGGATCCCAAACCTGCAAAGTTTAAGGTTGGTGACTACGTTCGCATCAGTAAACATCGACAGGCCTTTGCCAAAAACTATACGCCGAACTGGTCTAATGAAGTTTTTACCATCTCTAGAATACAAAATACATTTCCGCGAACTTACATAATCAAAGATTCAGAGGTAGAAATATTAGGAGGTTTTTATGACTATGAATTGCAGAAGGTTCGACATCCCGACGTTTTCTTGGTTGAAAAGGTTATTAAACGCAAAGGAAACAAAGTCCTCGTTAAATGGATGGGTCTCAGCGATGCGCATAATTCCTGGATAGGGAAAAACAATGTATTGTAAACTATGATTGTACATGGTAAAGTTAATAAAAACACTTTTTTTCATTTACAACGTTTTTTATTTTCTAAGTGTTTACACAAGTTTATAAGAGATTAGTTATTTTCATAGAACATAGCTACTAATTCATCTAACACTAAATTTGCCTCATCGTTTTGGATTTTATAGTGTCCCCATGCCAATGTGTTGCAATTGTCATCTAGAATGTACCGTTTATCATCTTTTGCTGACAACGCAATTTTGTTCTTCAATTCTGTATACATTGTATGCAAGTGTGACCGGAATACATACATTTTCTTAAGTATCCGCCCCCCTTCGTTCACAATCCGCTTATAGTCGTTAACAGTTAAATGTTTGTCTATAACGTATTTTTTAACTCCTTTTGCTTTTTTAACAACTTCAGCAACATTTACATCGCTTCCTGCAACTTGTATGCAGTAAGCTTTAGCACCTGTACCGTAAAATGATTCAATTATTCGTCCACCATACTCATCTTTCATTTTACCTATAATAGATGTGTTTCGTGGAATCTGATGAATATTAGACGTGGGATAATTAGAGGTATCAAACTTATGAACATTCTTTTTAATATCATTGTAAACATTTGCAGTTTTAATAGACACAATTAGAGAATCTGTATCTGTATATAAAAGACATACACGATCTCCATAATTTGTTTTAAGGTAACCATAATAAAAATCATACATAATACCTTTAGAAATTTCCAATACACTGAAACCTACATACAATGGTTTCTTGTAATGAACTTCTACAATTTTCATTTCAACCGCAACCAAACTTTCACTAAAAATTTTTGCCGATTTAAAATTTGGTTTTGCTATAAAAACCTCTGCTCCAATTTTCCTATGTCGTGACTCAAAATGCGTTAATAACTTTATGTCTACCCGATTTTCAACATTCTCCATCGTCTTACCGAATATACTATTATTTAATAATTTGTAATAATTTTTGAGAAATTCGTTTGTGGCCTCATTTCTTTTACTCGTATTAAAATCAATGTAAGGTTTTAACCACTTACTTTGCTTGAATTCGAGAATTCGATAAATTTTCCCCAGCTCAAGTCCATGATCTATGCATTGCTTCAAATTTAAATAATGAATTATATACTTTGTTTTTGAAGACAAAGTGTTTAATAGTTTACGATTTTTTGATCCTAAAGGTGTTCTGCTTTCCGCACAAAATGGGAAATCGTTGTGATCGTCATGTAAATTAGCGGAATAATCCAAATCGACTTCTAACACATACCCAGCATTAGGATCATCATACAGGTTTGCAACGTTTACATTATCAATTTCTTCTTTCGTCCACCATCGAAATGATCCTTCAGGAAGATTTTGACACATTGCATCCCCATATAAATTTGTAGCATCTAAATATAGTATGTATGATGTTTCCTTTGCATGATCATAATTGGGAAGGAATGGATTATTTGCTATTTCTTTACGTTTTGTGCACATACTAACACCTCCTCGAATACCATTTTGAAAAAATAATAACATGTCTATATCTGTTAATAAATCCAATTTAACACCAGTCATACGCAACATAGCATCCCAACTCAAACCTGGGGCGGTAAAATACTGTGCCGGATCAAGTTTATAATCTTTCATGCATATATCGCGGAAATTTTCAAATACATCAGCTAAAAGCAACACATCCGATGTTAAATATATATCTGCGTAATCACCAAGTGTCTGACATTCAAATGTGCGCCACACACGCTGAGCACGTTCATAATTTTTCGCATCTACACTTCTATCCGACAATATATCAAAAAAATCCTCAGCCGTAGGCAGTTGCGGATAATCTAATTTTTCAAATGAATCTACAAAAGAATAAGGAAAAATTCCTTTCTGTCGAAGTAACCTAAATTTTGCATCATCTTTTATATATCTTCTTAATTCTCTACAACTATCGTCAACCAAATATGATGCTAATTTCTCTAACGATGATGCCATAAACTTAAAGGTGTCCAAAAATCTAAGTTTTAAAAATAATTTTTTATGTTTTCCTCTAGCATCAATCACATGTCCAACACCTATTCGTTTTGAAAATGAAATATATTTTTCTTTATTTTGTGCAATAACATCTACTCTTTCTTCTTTTAACGCCATTGTTTTCACAAACAGATGACTGTCATAATTACTAAGATTATGAAAAAACACTGGTATATACTTTGGAATTTTGTAATTAAGGTTGCACAGTGAATGTGCAACATTTGTAAAAGCCCCCGTTAGGTGATTATGATCGTGAACTTTATCCTTAACATTCACAAATTTATTGCAGATATGACACGTGCTTGTCTCTTTGAATAAACGATTTTCATCATCAGTTAATTTATTCATTGGTTTTACTATGCCTAAATGTTCTTTATAAATTCTCTGCACATCGCTTTCTAATTGACTCATAAATTCTGTAGCAGCATGCGGTCCTCTATATTTTACAAATTTGGATAAAGAATCATCATACGAACATTTAATATAATATGCAAATGCGTAAGGTTCATGCTCATAACATTTGGTTGTAAATGAAATTGAATGATCGAATTCTCTACCATCATTAGGGGTAGGTTTCAGCAACGCCTCAAAATCGGCGTAGATGACAAACGGTACTTTCAATTGTTTTTCATAATTTTCAAACCGTAAAATATTTTCCTTCACTGTTTCCCCAATCTTATTTATTCTCAATGAATTGGTGGGTAAAACCGCCTTAACACGTTTACAATCTTCCCTCATATGTCGTTCCAATTTACTTTCTTCCGAAAAATATACCAAACATCCCTCACAAATAAATTTTTCATGCCCATTAAGGGACAACTGTTTAGATACAAGTCGTGACAAACTTTTAATCCAACAATAATGATTATTACCATTATCATCACTAATGATTAACAAATTTACATGTGTATTTTGTCGTCTTTCTGTATAATGCAACGGTCCTACAACATTATTGCAAATCTCACCATCCTCGAATGTTGCTTGCAAACCATATACATTTACAGATATGTTATTATTGTTTTCAAATATTGGCACATCATGCAAACTTACTGGGGATTGTAAACCTGTTAAATTCAGCACTCTTGATGGTTCCGGATAGGACGACGTTCTTTGTGGTAAACCCTTTGGTTTGCAAATCGCTGATGCTATAGCCCAACCGAAGCATTCTTGATCATGATTTTGCACGTTGATTATTGCTTCTTTCTTTTTTATATCTGGTGGTAGATCGATATAACTTGACGCCTTCAAGGGATTATATTTATTGATATTCACCTCCAAATACAAAATTTGAACCAATGTCCATCCTACAAAAACATTTTTCATTATTCATTATTGCACTACTCACAATAACATTTATCTTACCTGAATCCCGCTCCTGAAATTCAGACATTTTTGTTGATATTTCATTCACAAATGATGTATATACCGCGTATAAATCAACACCTCTCGTAATAACAGCATTTCTCGTGTTGAATGATTTAATTTCAGCATCTTCTTTCGTAGCCAGGTAATACAACGCAAAACATTCAACATTAACCTTCACACAGTTGTGAACATAGCGCATGTTCTCAATTAAATTTATTACTTTTTCTCGAATATCATTTTGAAAATCCTCCAGATGTATATAGTGTCTTGGCTCTGATATTCTATAGCTTACAATTCTGTTCCCAAATGCTCCCGCAATTTTTTCAACACCATCATCGGTTAATACTAAGGCATTCGCTTTATGTGCATTACTGCGTAGATGTGCCGAGTATGTTGCTTGGTTTACGTAAATATCGCAGTATTCACATTTTCTAACATTGGTCAACTGTCGTTGATTATCACTGTCTTGCTGATTATTTAATTTGAGACGTTTTCCAACACATGCTGTTCTCTGATGACGTTTAACATTATCCGCACGCGTGAAACTTTTACCGCACTGCTCACACGCAAACATTGTAACTGTTCAAGATGATGGAGGAGATCAAACTGAGGTTTTATTTTGCAAGCGCTGTATTTAATGGCTCCCTCCCTCCTCACAGCGACAATGAAATGTTTGCATAGAGAGGTTATCACCCTCCACATCTTACAAAACATGTTTCAATGTCAAGAGGTCGGAGGAGGTAGAAATTGCCACAGCGTGGGGTTATTGCACTGGACTATGCAAATCTGGTTTCAAGCACGACTTGAATCTTTACATATTTAAACCGTTCTCCATATGGTTCCGCAGTACTAACAGTCGAAACTGTTGTAGGTATGATGAGTCACTCACATTGTTACTCATCAACACCTAATGAGTGTGATAAACAAAAGACTTGGGCTAACGTGTCTGACCATACTACAAGATGTCCTGATAATATTGAGGAGGAACAAATTACTGATGTAAGTATCATCACATTTTACATTCTCTACATTATATTAATCCAATTATTTGCAGTCATTTGTTGGAAGTTTTTGGTGGTACTTGCTGTGCTGTCCAGTACTCCCTGACCAAAAGTTGTGTGACGTCCTTGTGGATCGAAGTGGTGGGGTTGAACTATTAAATATATAATAACTACACTGTTTTTTTCACCAGTCTTCCATACCTATTACATGAGTGAGCAACAACTATCAACAATGTGGGCATGTTATTCTCTTGACCAGATTTCACAACAGAAAGCTGCAACTTTAATAGAAGCTGTAAATCTGCAACAGGAGGAGTACTCAACATTAGCACGCGAAACTGCATTATCGCTAAACGACTTTAGGTGTGAGTTTGAGTTTGAATATTTATCGCAACGTCGGAAGGAATTTGAAGAAGGGTGGACTATATGTGAAGACTATTTACAACATAGAATTAATATTAACCAATTAATAAACCGTTTGAAAGAATTAAAACTTTTAAACATACGAGATGATTTGTATAGCTTTTTACCGAAACACTTACAAGAAATCTGTAATGGCACCGAAACAGTAACAACAAATTTGTAATGGTTATGTTATGATACACATAATAAAAATAAAACATAACTAAAAATACTCCTCATTCGTGTTTTATTTTAAATATATTTAATCACTTCTAAATCCCCACGCGGATTGTTTTGGGTGGGGTTTTGTTGAATATATAATGCGGAGTACGTTTTTTCGCCAAGCTTGTGAAATAGTACTACTATAGTATACAGTGTGCAGTGTACAGTGATCGAGCCCACCACTACGATATTTAACATCATGAACACTGTTCAACAAGTATTGCAAGATGATACTGATAAGGTGCTACTGGTTCAATTAAAGCATGTAAATATCGGGGTCAGGTACCCGCTTGAACGTGTCCACAGGTTGAAAGCATCTCGCAGACTTGTGTGCTACTTATGTGGTCGTGTTAAGCTGTTTGTACCCAGGAGATTGGTTAGAAATATCTCAGATGCGCAAATACAGTATGTCAACAACACTGGAACACAGTTACAGCTAATATTTAATGGTGAGAAACACTCTCAACCGATTGAATTTCGAAAAGCCTGGCGATAGCAGGTGCATTATTGTAAGCATTATGATAATAAATAAATAAATAAAAACATTTGTTTGTAATATCTTTATTATTCTATTTCTTTATATGATGAATATATTCGGAAGTACAACATTTTTAATTTTATCTTCTAGAAAAAATAACGAATGTTTACAGATATATGACTTTATTTTATATCACAAAAGCTCCAAACCGCTCTGGAGTAATGTTATATGAATCAGGTCACTTAACTCTTTACATACACTAGGAAATAAATTTTGCATTTTTGCTATTTTGGCTATGAACTTCTCAATGGATATTATATCATTGAGATATTCATCACACATTTCAATACCTATTAAGAATGGTTGAAGTTGCCATTGCAGATCCAAGGTAAACTCCCAACGCTCTACGAATATATTCGGAAGTACAACATTTTCAATTTTATCTTGTAGACCCTGACGGTGAAGATCGTATTGTTCTCGTTGCAATTGAATTGCCTGTTTCAGGTTTGCAGTAGTTGACACCATTTCTAACGATAATGTGATGTATGTTAACTTTTCTTTACTTTGAGACAGACAAATTTGTACAACGTTTAATAGTAATCCAGCTGTTACATTTATACTGCTCTGTGATGGAAGGGGTTCCAAAAACCGTAAACCTCCTCATTAACCTGGACCAGTCATTCACCTCCTCCAATTCGATCTACTCCTGATTAGATAAGGTCATCTAAAATTAAAATGAGGAGTCCTCCTAATTTTCACCATCAAGCCAATTCGGGAACATCCTCCGTGACCTTGACCTTGACCTTGGGATTAACCTGGACCAGTCATTCACCTCCTCCAATTCGATCTCCTCCTCCTCCTGATTAGATAAGGTCATCTAAAATTTAAATGAGGAGTCCTCCTCATTTTCACCATCAAGCCAATTCGGGAACATCCTCCGTGACCTTGACCTTGGGCGGAGGTGTGGTCAAGGTCACGGAGGAGGTTCTCGAATCGGCTTGCTACCACTACTGGGTTCGTATTTTTTACCCGGACTTTTAGTTGGGTTCGTAATTTTACCCGGAGTTTTAGTTGGGTTCGTAATTTTACCCGTAGTTTTAGTTGAGTTCGTAATTTTACCCGGAGTTTTATTTGGGTTAGTAATTTTACCCGGACTTTTTATTTGGGTTCGTAATTTTACCCGGACTTTTTAGTTGGGTTCGTAATTTTACCCGGAGTTTTAGTTGGGTTCGTAATTTTACCCGGAGTTTTACTTGGGTTCGTAATTTTACCCGGACTTTTTAGTTGGGTTCGTATTTTTTACCCGGACTTTTAGTTGGGTTCGTAATTTTACCCGGAGTTTTAGTTGGGTTCGTAATTTTACCCGGAGTTTTAGTTGGGTTCGTAATTTTACCCGGAGTTTTACTTGGGTTCGTAATTTTACCCGGAGTTTTACTTGGGTTCGTAATTTTACCCGGAGTCTTAGTTGCGTTCGTAATTTTACCCGGAGTTTTAGTTGGGTTCGTAATTTTACCCGGACTTATTAGTTGGGTTCGTATTTTTTACCCGGACTTTTAGTTGGGTTCGTAATTTTACCCGGAGTTTTAGTTGGGTTCGTAATTTTACCCGGAGTTTTAGTTGAGTTCGTAATTTTACCCGGAGTTTTAGTTGGGTTCGTAATTTTACCCGGACTTTTAGTTGGGTTCGTAATTTTACCCGGACTTTTAGTTGGGTTCGTAATTTTACCCGGACTTTTTAGTTGGGTTCGTAATTTTACCCGGAGTTTTAGTTGGGTTCGTAATTTTACCCGGACTTTTTAGTTGGGTTCGAATTTTTTACCCGGACTTTTAGTTGGGTTCATAATTTTACCCGGAGTTTTAGTTGGGTTCGCAATTTTACCCGGAGTTTTAGTTGGGTTCGTATTTTTACCCGGAGTTTTAGTTGTGTTGGTAATTTTACCCGGAGTTTTAGTTGGGTTCATATTTTTTACCCGGAGTTTTAGTTGGGTTCGTATTTTTACCCGGAGTTTTAGTTGGGTTCGTAATTTTACCCGGACTTTTTAGTTGGGTTCGTATTTTTTACCCGGAGTTTTAGTTGGGTTCGTAATTTTACCCGGAGTTTTAGTTGGGTTCGTAATTTTAACCGGGCTTTTTAGTTGTGTTGGTAATTTTACCCGGAGTTTTAGTTGGGTTCATATTTTTTACCGGACTTTTTAGTTGGGTTCGTATTTTTTACCCGGAGTTTTAGTTGGGTTCGTATTTTTACCCGGAGTTTTAGTTGGGTTCGTATTTTTACCTGGAGTTTTAGTTGGGTTCGTATTTTTACCCGGAGTTTTAGTTGGGTTCGTATTTTTTACCCGGACTTTTTAGTTGGGTTAGTATGTTTGCCCGGAGTTTTAGTTGGGTTCGTATTTTTTACCCGGAGTTTTAGTTGGGTTCGTATTTTTTACCCGGTGTTTTAGTTGGGTTCGTATTTTTACCCGGAGTTTTAGTTGGGTTCGTATTTTTACCCGGAGTTTTAGTTGGGTTCGTATTTTTTACCCGCAGTTTTAGTTGGGTTCGTATTTTTACCCGGAGCTTTAGTTGGGTTCGTATTTTTACCCGGAGTTTTAGTTGGGTTCGTATTTTTTACCCGGACTTTTTAGTTGGGTTAGTATTTTTGCCCGGAGTTTTAGTTGGGTTCGTATTTTTTTACCCGGAGTTTTAGTTGGGTTCTAAATGTTACCCGGACTTTTTTGTTTGGTTCGTATTTTTTACCCGGAGTTTTAGTTGGGTTCGTAATTTCATCCGCACTTTTTAGTTGGGTTCGTAATTTTACCCGGAGTTTTAGTTGGGTTCGTAATTTTACCCGGAGTTTTGGTTGGGTTCGTAATTTTGCCCGGAGTTTTAGTTGGGGTCGTAATTTTACTCGGAGTTTTAGTTGGGTTCGTAATTTTACCCGGACTTTTTAGTTGGGTTCGTATTTTTTACCCGGACTTTTAGTTGGGTTCGTAATTTTACCCGTAGTTTTAGTTGGGTTCGTAATTTTACCCGTAGTTTTAGTTGAGTTCGTAATTTTACCCGGAGTTTTAGTTGGGTTAGTAATTTTTCCCGGACTTTTTATTTGGGTTCGTAATTTTACCCTGACTTTTTAGTTGGGTTCGTAATTTTACCCGGAGTTTTAGTTGGGTTCGTAATTTTACCCGGAGGTTTACTTGGGTTCGTAATTTTACCCGGACTTTTTAGTTGGGTTCGTATTTTTTACCCGGACTTTTAGTTGGGTTCGTAATTTTACCCGGAGTTTTGGTTGGGTTCGTAATTTTACCCGGAGTTTTAGTTGGGTTTGTAATTTTACCCGGAGTTTTACTTGGGTTCGTAATTTTACCCGGAGTTTTACTTGGGTTCGTAATTTTACCAGGAGTTTTAGTTGGGTTCGTAATTTTACCCGGACTTTTTAGTTGGGTTCGTATTTTTTACCCGGACTTTTAGTTGGGTTCGTAATTTTACCCGAAGTTTTAGTTGGGTTCGTAATTTTACCCGGAGTTTTAGTTGAGTTCGTAATTTTACCCGGAGTTTTAGTTGGGTTCGTAATTTTACCCGGAGTTTTACTTGGGTTCGTAATTTTGCCCGGAGTTTTACTTGGGTTCGTAATTTTACCCGGAGTTTTAGTTGGGTTCGTAATTTTACCCGGAGTTTTAGTTGGGTTCGTAATTTTACCCGGACTTTTTAGTTGGGTTCGCATTTTTTACCCGGACTTTTAGTTGGGTTCGTAATTTTACCCGGAGTTTTAGTTGGGTTCGTAATTTTACCCGGAGTTTTAGTTGAGTTCGTAATTTTACCCGGAGTTTTAGTTGGGTTCGTAATTTTACCCGGAGTTTTTAGTTGGGTTCGTAATTTTACCCGGACTTTTTAGTTGGGTTCGTGTTTTTTACCCGGAGTTTTAGTTGGGTTCGTAATTTTACCCGGAGTTTTAGTTGGGTTCGTAATTTTACCCGGACTTTTTAGTTGTGTTGGTAATTTTACCCGGAGTTTTAGTTGGGTTCATATTTTTTACCGGACTTTTTAGTTGGGTTCGTATTTTTTACCCGGAGTTTTAGTTGGGTTCGTATTTTTTACCCGGAGTTTTAGTTGGGTTCGTATTTTTACCCGGAGTTTTAGTTGGGTTCGTAATTTTACCCGGAGTTTTAGTTGGGTTCGTAATTTTACCCGGAGTTTTACTTGGGTTCGTAATTTTACCCGGAATTTTTAGTTGGGTTCGTATTTTTTACCCGGACTTTTAGTTGGGTTCGTAATTTTGCCCGGAGTTTTAGTTGGGTTCGTAATTTTACCCGGAGTTTTAGTTGGGTTCGTAATTTTACCCGGAGTTTTACTTGGGTTCGTAATTTTACCCGGAGTTTTACTTGGGTTCGTAATTTTACCCGGAGTTTTAGTTGGGTTCGTAATTTTACCCGGAGTTTTAGTTGGGTTCGTAATTTTACCCGGACTTTTTAGTTGGGTTCGTATTTTTTACCCGGACTTTTAGTTGGGTTCGTAATTTTACCCGGAGTTTTATTTGGGTTCGTAATTTTACCCGGAGTTTTAGTTGGGTTCGTAATTTTACCCGGACTTTTTAGTTGGGTTCGTAATTTTACACGGACTTTTTAGTTGGGTTCGTAATTTTACCCGGACTTTTTAGTTGGGTGCGTAATTTTACCCGGAGTTTCAGTTGGGTTCGTAATTTTACCCGGACTTTTTAGTTGGGTTCGAATTTTTTACCCGGACTTTTAGTTTGGTTCATAATTTTACCCGGAGTTTTAGTTGGGTTCGTAATTTTACCCGGACCTTTTCGTTGGGTTCGTATTTTGTACCCGGACTTTTAGTTGGGTTCGTAATTTTACCCGGAGTTTTAGTTGGGTTCGTAATTTTACCCGGAGTTTTAGTTGGGTTCGTAATTTTACCCGGAGTCTTGAGTTACCCGGACTTTTTAGTTGGGTTCGTATTTTTACCCGGACTTTTAGTTGGGTTCGTAATTTTACCCGGAGTTTTAGTTGGGTTCGTAATTTTACCCGGAGTTTTAGTTGGGTTCGTAATTTTACCCGGAGTTTTACTTGGGTTCGTAATTTTAACCGGAGTTTTACTTGGGTTCGTAATTTTACCCGGAGTTTTAGTTGGGTTCGTAATTTTACCCGGAGTTTTAGTTGGGTTCGTAATTTTACCCGGACTTTTTAGTTGGGTTCGCATTTTTTACCCGGACTTTTAGTTGGGTTCGTAATTTTACCCGGAGTTTTAGTTGGGTTCGTAATTTTACCCGGAGTTTTAGTTGAGTTCGTAATTTTACCCGGAGTTTTAGTTGGGTTCGTAATTTTACCCGGACTTTTTAGTTGGGTTCGTAATTTTACCCGGACTTTTTAGTTGGGTTCGTATTTTTTACCCGGAGTTTTAGTTGGGTTCGTAATTTTACCCGGAGTTTTAGTTGGGTTCGTAATTTTACCCGGACTTTTTAGTTGTGTTGGTAATTTTACCCGGAGTTTTAGTTGGGTTCCTATTTTTTACCGGACTTTTTAGTTGGGTTCGTATTTTTTACCCGGAGTTTTAGTTGGGTTCGTATTTTTTACCCGGAGTTTTAGTTGGGTTCGTATTTTTACCCGGAGTTTTAGTTGGGTTCGTATTTTTACCCGGAGTTTTAGTTGGGTTCGTATTTTTTACCCGGACTTTTTAGTTGGGTTAGTATTTTTGCCCGGAGTTTTAGTTGGGTTCGTATTTTTTACCCGGAGTTTTAGTTGGGTTCGTATTTTTTACCCGGAGTTTTAGTTTGGTTCGTATTTTTACCCGGAGTTTTAGTTGGGCTCGTATTTTTACCCGGAGTTTTAGTTGGGTTCGTATTTTTTACCCGCAGTTTTAGTTGGGTTCGTATTTTTACCCGGAGCTTTAGTTGGGTTCGTATTTTTACCCGGAGTTTTAGTTGGGTTCGTATTTTTTACCCGGACTTTTTAGTTGGGTTAGTATTTTTGCCCGGAGTTTTAGTTGGGTTCGTATTTTTTTACCCGGAGTTTTAGTTGGGTTCTAAATGTTACCCGGACTTTTTTGTTTGGTTCGTATTTTTTACCCGGAGTTTTAGTTGGGTTCGTAATTTTGCCCGCACTTTTTTGTTGGGTTCGTAATTTTACCCGGAGTTTTAGTTGGGTTCGTAATTTTACCCGGAGTTTTGGTTGTGTTCGTAATTTTACCCGGAGTTTTAGTTGGGTTCGTAATTTTACCCGGAGTTTTAGTTGGGTTCGTAATTTTACTCGGACTTTTTAGTTGGGTTCGTATTTTTTACCCGGACTTTTAGTTGGGTTCGTAATTTTACCCGGAGTTTTAGTTGGGTTCGTAATTTTACCCGTAGTTTTAGTTGAGTTCGTAATTTTACCCGGAGTTTTAGTTGGGTTAGTAATTTTACCCAGACTTTTTATTTGGGTTCGTAATTTTACCCTGACTTTTTAGTTGGGTTCGTAATTTTACCCGGAGTTTTAGTTGGGTTCGTAATTTTACCCGGAGTTTTACTTGGGTTCGTAATTTTACCCGGACTTTTTAGTTGGGTTCGTATTTTTTACCCGGACTTTTAGTTGGGTTCGTAATTTTACCCGGAGTTTTAGTTGGGTTCGTAATTTTACCCGGAGTTTTAGTTGGGTTTGTAATTTTACCCGGAGTTTTACTTGGGTTCGTAATTTCACCCGGAGTTTTACTTGGGTTCGTAATTTTACCCGGAGTTTTAGTTGGGTTCGTAATTTTACCCGGAGTTTTAGTTGGGTTCGTAATTTTACCAGGACTTTTTAGTTGGGTTCGTATTTTTTACCCGGACTTTTAGTTGGGTTCGTAATTTTACCCGGAGTTTTAGTTGGGTTCGTAATTTTACCCGGAGTTTTAGTTGAGTTCGTAATTTTACCCGGAGTTTTAGTTGGGTTCGTAATTTTACCCGGAGTTTTAGTTGGGTTCGTAATTTTACCCGGAGTTTTAGTTGGGTTCGTATTTTTTACCCGGACTTTTTAGTTGGGTTCGCATTTTTTACCCGGACTTTTAGTTGGGTTCGTAATTTTACCCGGAGTTTTATTTGGGTTCGTAATTTTACCCGGAGTTTTAGTTGAGTTCGTAATTTTACCCGGAGTTTTAGTTGGGTTCGTAATTTTACCCGGACTTTTTAGTTGTGTTGGTAATTTTACCCGGAGTTTTAGTTGGGTTCATATTTTTTACCGGACTTTTTAGTTGGGTTCGTATTTTTTCCCCGGAGTTTTAGTTGGGTTCGTATTTTTTACCCGGAGTTTTAGTTGGGTTCGTATTTTTACCCGGAGTTTTAGTTGGGTTCGTATTTTTACCCGGAGTTTTAGTTGGGTTCGTATTTTTTACCCGGACTTTTTAGTTGGGTTAGTATTTTTGCCCGGAGTTTTAGTTGGGTTCGTATTTTTTACCCGGAGTTTTAGTTGGGTTCGTATTTTTTACCCGAATTTTTAGTTGGGTTCGTAATTTTACCCGGAGTTTTAGTTGGGTTCGTATTTTTACCCGGAGTTTTAGTTGGGTTCGTATTTTTTACCCGCAGTTTTAGTTGGGTTCGTATTTTTACCCGGAGCTTTAGTTGGGTTCGTATTTTTACCCGGAGTTTTAGTTGGGTTCGTATTTTTTACCCGGACTTTTTAGTTGGGTTAGTATTTTTGTCCGGAGTTTTAGTTGGGTTCGTATTTTTTTACCCGGAGTTTTAGTTGGGTTCTAAATGTTACCCGGACTTTTTTGTTTGGTTCGTATTTTTTACCCGGAGTTTTAGTTGGGTTCGTAATTTTACCCGCACTTTTTAGTTGGGTTCGTAATTTTACCCGGAGTTTTAGTTGGGTTCGTAATTTTACCCGGAGTTTTAGTTGGGTTCGTAATTTTACCCGGAGTTTTAGTTGGGTTCGTAATTTTACCCGGGGTTTTAGTTGGGTTCGTAATTTTACCCGGACTTTTTAGTTGGGTTCGTATTTTTTACCCGGGGTTTTAGTTGGGTTCGTAATTTTACCCGGAGTTTTAGTTGGGTTCGTAATTTTACCCGTAGTTTTAGTTGAGTTCGTAATTTTACCCGGAGTTTTATTTGGGTTAGTAATTTTACCCGGACTTTTTATTTGGGTTCGTAATTTTACCCGGACTTTTTAGTTGGGTTCGTAATTTTACCCGGAGTTTTAGTTGGGTTCGTAATTTTACCCGGAGTTTTACTTGGGTTCGTAATTTTACCCGGACTTTTTAGTTGGGTTCGTATTTTTTACCCGGACTTTTAGTTGGGTTCGTAATTTTACCCGGAGTTTTAGTTGGGTTCGTAATTTTACCCGGAGTTTTAGTTGGGTTCGTAATTTTACCCGGAGTTTTACTTGGGTTCGTAATTTTACCCGGAGTTTTACTTGGGTTCGTAATTTTACCCGGAGTCTTAGTTGCGTTCGTAATTTTACCCGGAGTTTTAGTTGGGTTCGTAATTTTACCCGGACTTTTTAGTTGGGTTCGTATTTTTTACCCGGACTTTTAGTTGGGTTCGTAATTTTACCCGGAGTTTTAGTTGGGTTCGTAATTTTACCCGGAGTTTTAGTTGAGTTCGTAATTTTACCCGGAGTTTTAGTTGGGTTCGTAATTTTACCCGGACTTTTTAGTTGGGTTCGTAATTTTACCCGGACTTTTTAGTTGGGTTCGTAATTTTACCCGGACTTTTTAGTTGGGTTCGTAATTTTACCCGGAGTTTTAGTTGGGTTCGTAATTTTACCCGGACTTTTTAGTTGGGTTCGAATTTTTTACCCGGACTTTTAGTTGGGTTCATAATTTTACCCGGAGTTTTAGTTGCGTTCGCAATTTTACCCGGAGTTTTAGTTGGGTTCGTATTTTTACCCGGAGTTTTAGTTGTGTTGGTAATTTTACCCGGAGTTTTAGTTGGGTTCATATTTTTTACCCGGAGTTTTAGTTGGGTTCGTATTTTTACCCGGAGTTTTAGTTGGGTTCGTAATTTTACCCGGACTTTTTAGTTGGGTTCGTATTTTTTACCCGGAGTTTTAGTTGGGTTCGTAATTTTACCCGGAGTTTTAGTTGGGTTCGTAATTTTAACCGGGCTTTTTAGTTGTGTTGGTAATTTTACCCGGAGTTTTAGTTGGGTTCATATTTTTTACCGGACTTTTTAGTTGGGTTCGTATTTTTTACCCGGAGTTTTAGTTGGGTTCGTATTTTTACCCGGAGTTTTAGTTGGGTTCGTATTTTTACCCGGAGTTTTAGTTGGGTTAGTATTTTTACCCGGAGTTTTAGTTGGGTTCGTATTTTTTACCCGGACTTTTTAGTTGGGTTAGTATGTTTGCCCGGAGCTTTAGTTGGGTTCGTATTTTTTACCCGGAGTTTTAGTTGGGTTCGTATTTTTTACCCGGAGTTTTAGTTGGGTTCGTATTTTTACCCGGAGTTTTAGTTGGGTTCGTATTTTTACCCGGAGTTTTAGTTGGGTTCGTATTTTTTACCCGCAGTTTTAGTTGGGTTCGTATTTTTACCCGGAGCTTTAGTTGGGTTCGTATTTTTACCCGGAGTTTTAGTTGGGTTCGTATTTTTTACCCGGACTTTTTAGTTGGGTTAGTATTTTTGCCCGGAGTTTTAGTTGGGTTCGTATTTTTTTACCCGGAGTTTTAGTTGGGTTCTAAATGTTACCCGGACTTTTTTGTTTGGTTCGTATTTTTTACCCGGAGTTTTAGTTGGGTTCGTAATTTTACCCGCACTTTTTAGTTGGGTTCGTAATTTTACCCGGAGTTTTAGTTGGGTTCGTAATTTTACCCGGAGTTTTGGTTGGGTTCGTAATTTTACCCGGAGTTTTAGTTGGGTTAGTAATTTTACCCGGACTTTTTATTTGGGTTCGTAATTTTACCCTGACTTTTTAGTTGGGTTCGTAATTTTACCCGGAGTTTTAGTTGGGTTCGTAATTTTACCCGGAGTTTTACTTGGGTTCGTAATTTTACCCGGACTTTTTAGTTGGGTTCGTATTTTTTACCCGGACTTTTAGTTGGGTTCGTAATTTTACCCGGAGTTTTGGTTGGGTTCGTAATTTTACCCGCAGTTTTAGTTGGGTTTGTAATTTTACCCGGAGTTTTACTTGGGTTCGTGATTTTACCCGGAGTTTTACTTGGGTTCGTAATTTTACCCGGAGTTTTAGTTGGGTTCGTAATTTTACCCGGAGTTTTAGTTGGGTTCGTAATTTTACCCGGACTTTTTAGTTGGGTTCGTATTTTTTACCCGGACTTTTAGTTGGGTTCGTAATTTTACCCGGAGTTTTAGTTGGGTTCGTAATTTTACCCGGAGTTTTAGTTGAGTTCGTAATTTTACCCGGAGTTTTAGTTGGGTTCGTAATTTTACCCGGAGTTTTACTTGGGTTCGTAATTTTGCCCGGAGTTTTACTTGGGTTCGTAATTTTACCCGGAGTTTTAGTTGGGTTCGTAATTTTACCCGGAGTTTTAGTTGGGTTCGTAATTTTACCCGGACTTTTTAGTTGGGTTCGCATTTTTTACCCGGACTTTTAGTTGGGTTCGTAATTTTACCCGGAGTTTTAGTTGGGTTCGTAATTTTACCCGGAGTTTTAGTTGAGTTCGTAATTTTACCCGGAGTTTTAGTTGGGTTCGTAATTTTACCCGGAGTTTTTAGTTGGGTTCGTAATTTTACCCGGACTTTTTAGTTGGGTTCGTATTTTTTACCCGGAGTTTTAGTTGGGTTCGTAATTTTACCCGGAGTTTTAGTTGGGTTCGTAATTTTACCCGGACTTTTTAGTTGTGTTGGTAATTTTACCCGGAGTTTTAGTTGGGTTCATATTTTTTACCGGACTTTTTAGTTGGGTTCGTATTTTTTACCCGGAGTTTTAGTTGGGTTCGTATTTTTTACCCGGAGTTTTAGTTGGGTTCGTATTTTTACCCGGAGTTTTAGTTGGGTTCGTAATTTTACCCGGAGTTTTAGTTGGGTTCGTAATTTTACCCGGAGTTTTACTTGGGTTCGTAATTTTACCCGGAATTTTTAGTTGGGTTCGTATTTTTTACCCGGACTTTTAGTTGGGTTCGTAATTTTACCCGGAGTTTTAGTTGGGTTCGTAATTTTACCCGGAGTTTTAGTTGGGTTCGTAATTTTACCCGGAGTTTTACTTGGGTTCGTAATTTTACCCGGAGTTTTACTTGGGTTCGTAATTTTACCCGGAGTTTTAGTTGGGTTCGTAATTTTACCCGGAGTTTTAGTTGGGTTCGTAATTTTACCCGGACTTTTTAGTTGGGTTCGTATTTTTTACCCGGACTTTTAGTTGGGTTCGTAATTTTACCCGGAGTTTTATTTGGGTTCGTAATTTTACCCGGAGTTTTAGTTGAGTTCGTAATTTTACCCGGAGTTTTAGTTGGGTTCGTAATTTTACCCGGACTTTTTAGTTGGGTTCGTAATTTTACACGGACTTTTTAGTTGGGTTCGTAATTTTACCCGGACTTTTTAGTTGGGTGCGTAATTTTACCCGGAGTTTCAGTTGGGTTCGTAATTTTACCCGGACTTTTTAGTTGGGTTCGAATTTTTTACCCGGACTTTTAGTTGGGTTCATAATTTTACCCGGAGTTTTAGTTGGGTTCGTAATTTTACCCGGACCTTTTCGTTGGGTTCGTATTTTGTACCCGGACTTTTAGTTGGGTTCGTAATTTTACCCGGAGTTTTAGTTGGGTTCGTAATTTTACCCGGAGTTTTAGTTGGGTTCGTAATTTTACCCGGAGTCTTGAGTTACCCGGACTTTTTAGTTGGGTTCGTATTTTTACCCGGACTTTTAGTTGGGTTCGTAATTTTACCCGGAGTTTTAGTTGGGTTCGTAATTTTACCAGGAGTTTTAGTTGGGTTCGTAATTTTACCCGGAGTTTTACTTGGGTTCGTAATTTTAACCGGAGTTTTACTTGGGTTCGTAATTTTACCCGGAGTTTTAGTTGGGTTCGTAATTTTACCCGGAGTTTTAGTTGGGTTCGTAATTTTACCCGGACTTTTTAGTTGGGTTCGCATTTTTTACCCGGACTTTTAGTTGGGTTCGTAATTTTACCCGGAGTTTTAGTTGGGTTCGTAATTTTACCCGGAGTTTTAGTTGAGTTCGTAATTTTACCCGGAGTTTTAGTTGGGTTCGTAATTTTACCCGGACTTTTTAGTTGGGTTCGTAATTTTACCCGGACTTTTTAGTTGGGTTCGTATTTTTTACCCGGAGTTTTAGTTGGGTTCGTAATTTTACCCGGAGTTTTAGTTGGGTTCGTAATTTTACCCGGACTTTTTAGTTGTGTTGGTAATTTTACCAGGAGTTTTAGTTGGGTTCATATTTTTTACCGGACTTTTTAGTTGGGTTCGTATTTTTTACCCGGAGTTTTAGTTGGGTTCGTATTTTTTACCCGGAGTTTTAGTTGGGTTCGTATTTTTACCCGGAGTTTTAGTTGGGTTCGTATTTTTACCCGGAGTTTTAGTTGGGTTCGTATTTTTTACCCGGACTTTTTAGTTGGGTTAGTATTTTTGCCCGGAGTTTTAGTTGGGTTCGTATTTTTTACCCGGAGTTTTAGTTGTGTTCGTATTTTTTACCCGGAGTTTTAGTTGGGTTCGTATTTTTACCCGGAGTTTTAGTTGGGCT
This sequence comes from Melinopterus prodromus, assembly GCA_964023965.1. NCBI lineage: Eukaryota > Metazoa > Arthropoda > Insecta > Coleoptera > Scarabaeidae > Melinopterus > Melinopterus prodromus. The sequence goes on from CAXIES010000391.1 coordinate 68,026, forward strand.
CGTATTTTTACCCGGAGTTTTAGTTGGGTTCGTATTTTTTACCCGCAGTTTTAGTTGGGTTCGTATTTTTACCCGGAGCTTTAGTTGGGTTCGTATTTTTACCCGGAGTTTTAGTTGGGTTCGTATTTTTTACCCGGACTTTTTAGTTGGGTTAGTATTTTTGCCCGGAGTTTTAGTTGGGTTCGTATTTTTTTCCCCGGAGTTTTAGTTGGGTTCTAAATGTTACCCGGACTTTTTTGTTTGGTTCGTATTTTTTACCCGGAGTTTTAGTTGGGTTCGTAATTTTGCCCGCACTTTTTAGTTGGGTTCGTAATTTTACCCGGAGTTTTTTAGTTGGTTCGTAATTTTACCCGGAGTTTTGGTTGTGTTCGTAATCTTACCCGGAGTTTTAGTTGGGTTCGTAATTTTACCCGGAGTTTTAGTTGGGTTCGTAATTTTACCCGGACTTTTTAGTTGGGTTCGTATTTTTTACCCGGACTTTTAGTTGGGTTCGTAATTTTACCCGGAGTTTTAGTTGGGTTCGTAATTTTACCCGTAGTTTTAGTTGAGTTCGTAATTTTACCCGGAGTTTTAGTTGGGTTAGTAATTTTACCGGGACTTTTTATTTGGGTTCGTAATTTTACCCTGACTTTTTAGTTGGGTTCGTAATTTTACCCGGAGTTTTAGTTGGGGTTCGTAATTTTACCCGGAGTTTTACTTGGGTTCGTAATTTTACCCGGACTTTTTAGTTGGGTTCGTATTTTTTACCCGGACTTTTAGTTGGGTTCGTAATTTTACCCGGAGTTTTAGTTGGGTTCGTAATTTTACCCGGAGTTTTAGTTGGGTTTGTAATTTTACCCGGAGTTTTACTTGGGTTCGTAATTTTACCCGGAGTTTTACTTGGGTTCGTAATTTTACCCGGAGTTTTAGTTAGGTTCGTAATTTTACCCGGAGTTTTAGTTGGGTTCGTAATTTTACCCGGACTTTTTAGTTGGGTTCGTATTTTTTACCCGGACTTTTAGTTGGGTTCGTAATTTTACCCGGAGTTTTAGTTGGGTTCGTAATTTTACCCGGAGTTTTAGTTGAGTTCGTAATTTTACCCGGAGTTTTAGTTGGGTTCGTAATTTTACCGGAGTTTTAGTTGGGTTCGTAATTTTACTCGGAGTTTTAGTTGGGTTCGTATTTTTTACCCGGACTTTTTAGTTGGGTTCGCATTTTTTACCCGGACTTTTAGTTGGGTTCGTAATTTTACCGGAGTTTTAGTTGGGTTCGTAATTTTACCCGGAGTTTTAGTTGGGTTCGTAATTTTACCCGGAGTTTTAGTTGGGTTCGTAATTTTACCCGGACCTTTTAGTTGGGTTCGTATTTTGTACCCGGACTATTAGTTGGGTTCGTAATTTTACCCGGAGTTTTAGTTGGGTTCGTAATTTTACTCGGAGTTTTAGTTGGGTTCGTAATTTTACCCGGAGTCTTGAGCTACCCGGACTTTTTAGTTGGGTTCGTATTTTTACCCGGACTTTTAGTTGGGTTCGTAATTTTACCCGGAGTTTTAGTTGGGTTCGTAATTTTACCCGGAGTTTTAGTTGGGTTCGTAATTTTACCCGGAGTTTTACTTGGGTTCGTAATTTTACCCGGAGTTTTACTTGGGTTCGTAATTTTACCCGGAGTTTTAGTTGGGTTCGTAATTTTACCCGGAGTTTTAGTTGGGTTCGTAATTTCACCCGGACTTTTTAGTTGGGTTCGTATTTTTTACCCGGACTTCTAGTTGGGTTCGTAATTTTACCCGGAGTTTTAGTTGGGTTCGTAATTTTACCCGGAGTTTTAGTTGAGTTCGTAATTTTACCCGGAGTTTTAGTTGGGTTCGTAATTTTACCCGGACTTTTTAGTTGGGTTCGTAATTTTACCCGGACTTTTTAGTTGGGTGCCGTATTTTTTACCCGGAGTTTTAGTTGGGTTCGTAATTTTTCCCGGAGTTTTAGTTGGGTTCGTAATTTTACCCGGACTTTTTAGTTGTGTTGGTAATTTTACCCGGAGTTTTAGTTGGGTTCATATTTTTTACCGGACTTTTTAGTTGGGTTCGTATTTTTTACCCGGAGTTTTAGTTGGGTTCGTATTTTTTACCCGGAGTTTTAGTTGGGTTCGTATTTTTACCCGGAGTTTTAGTTGGGTTCGTATTTTTACCCGGAGTTTTAGTTGGGTTCGTATTTTTTACCCGGACTTTTTAGTTGGGTTAGTATTTTTGCCCGGAGTTTTAGTTGGGTTCGTATTTTTTAGCCGGAGTTTTAGTTGGGTTCGTATTTTTTACCCGGAGTTTTAGTTGGGTTCGTATTTTTACCCGGAGTTTTAGTTGGGTTCGTATTTTTACCCGGAGTTTTAGTTGGGTTCGTATTTTTTACCCGGAGTTTTAGTTGGGTTCGTATTTTTACCCGGAGTTTTAGTTGGGTTCGTAATTTTACCCGGACTTTTTAGTTGGGTTCGAATTTTTTACCCGGACTTTTAGTTGGGTTCGTAATTTTACCCGGACTTTTTAGTTGGGTTCGTATTTTTTACCCGGACTTTTAGTTGGGTTCGTAATTTACCCGGAGTTTTAGTTGGGTTCGTAATTTTACCCGGAGTTTTAGTTGGGTTCGTAATTTTACCCGTAGTTTTAGTTGAGTTCGTAATTTTACCCGGAGTTTTAGTTGGGTTAGTAATTTTACCCGGACTTTTTATTTGCGTTCGTAATTTTACCCGGACTTTTTAGTTGGGTTCGTAATTTTACCCGGAGTTTTAGTTGGGTTCGTAATTTTACCCGGAGTTTTACTTGGGTTCGTAATTTTACCCGGACTTTTTAGTTGGGTTCGTATTTTTTACCCGGACTTTTAGTTGGGTTCGTAATTTTACCCGGAGTTTTAGTTGGGTTCGTAATTTTACCCGGAGTTTTAGTTGGGTTCGTAATTTTACCCGGAGTTTTACTTGGGTTCGTAATTTTACCCGGAGTTTTACTTGGGTTCGTAATTTTACCCAGAGTTTTAGTTGGGTTCGTAATTTTACCCGGAGTTTTAGTTGGGTTCGTAATTTTACCCGGACTTTTTAGTTGGGTTCGTATTTTTTACCCGGACTTTTAGTTGGGTTCGTAATTTTACCCGGAGCTTTAGTTGGGTTCGTAATTTTATACGGAGTTTTAGTTGAGTTCGTAATTTTACCCGGAGTTTTAGTTGGGTTCGTTATTTTACCCGGACTTTTTAGTTGGGTTCGTAATTTTACCCGGACTTTTTAGTTGGGTTCGTAATTTTACCCGGAGTTTTAGTTGGGTTCGTAATTTTACCCGGAGTTTTACTTGGGTTCGTAATTTTAACCGGAGTTTTACTTGGGTTCGTAATTTTACCCGGAGTTTTAGTTGGGTTCGTAATTTTACCCGGAGTTTTAGTTGGGTTCGTAATTTTACCCGGACTTTTTAGTTGGGTTCGCATTTTTTACCCGGACTTTTAGTTGGGTTCGTAATTTTACCCGGAGCTTTAGTTGGGTTCGTAATTTTACCCGGAGTTTTAGTTAAGTTCGTAATTTTACCCGGAGTTTTAGTTGGGTTAGTAATTTTCCCCGGACTTTTTAGTTGGGTTCGTAATTTTACCCGGACTTTTTAGTTGGGTTCGTAATTTTACCCGGAGTTTTAGTTGGGTTCGTAATTTTACCCGGAGTTTTACTTGGGTTCGTAATTTTAACCGGAGTTTTACTTGGGTTCGTAATTTTACCCGGAGTTTTAGTTGGGTTCGTAATTTTACCCGGAGTTTTAGTTGGGTTCGTAATTTTACCCGGACTTTTTAGTTGGGTTCGCATTTTTTACCCGGACTTTTAGTTGGGTTCGTAATTTTACCCGGAGTTTTAGTTGGGTTCGTAATTTTACCCGGAGTTTTAGTTGAGTTCGTAATTTTACCCGGACTTTTAGTTGGGTTCGTAATTTTACCCGGACTTTTTAGTTGGGTTCGTAATTTTACCCGGACTTTTTAGTTGGGTTCGTATTTTTTACCCGGAGTTTTAGTTGGGTTCGTAATTTTACCCGGAGTTTTAGTTGGGTTCGTAATTTTACCCGGACTTTTTAGTTGTGTTGGTAATTTTACCCGGAGTTTTAGTTGGGTTCATATTTTTTACCGGACTTTTTAGTTGGGTTCGTATTTTTTACCCGGAGTTTTAGTTGGGTTTGTATTTTTTACCCGGAGTTTTAGTTGGGTTCGTATTTTTACCCGGAGTTTTAGTTGGGTTCGTATTTTTACCCGGAGTTTTAGTTGGGTTCGTATTTTTTACCCGGACTTTTTAGTTGGGTTAGTATTTTTGCCCGGAGTTTTAGTTGGGTTCGTATTTTTTACCCGGAGTTTTAGTTGGGTTCGTTTTTTTTACCCGGAGTTTTAGTTGGGTTCGTATTTTTACCCGGAGTTTTAGTTGGGCTCGTATTTTTACCCGGAGTTTTAGTTGGGTTCGTATTTTTTACCCGCAGTTTTAGTTGGGTTCGTATTTTTACCCGGAGCTTTAGTTGGGTTCGTATTTTTACCCGGAGTTTTAGTTGGGTTCGTATTTTTTACCCGGACTTTTTAGTTGGGTTAGTATTTTTGCCCGGAGTTTTAGTTGGGTTCGTATTTTTTTACCCGGAGTTTTAGTTGGGTTCTAAATGTTACCCGGACTTTTTTGTTTGGTTCGTATTTTTTACCCGGAGTTTTAGTTGGGTTCGTAATTTTGCCCGCACTTTTTAGTTGGGTTCGTAATTTTACCCGGAGTTTTAGTTGGGTTCGTAATTTTACCCGGAGTTTTGGTTGTGTTCGTAATTTTACCCGGAGTTTTAGTTGGGTTCGTAATTTTACCCGGAGTTTTAGTTGGGTTCGTAATTTTACCCGGACTTTTTAGTTGGGTTCGTATTTTTTACCCGGACTTTTAGTTGGGTTCGTAATTTTACCCGGAGTTTTAGTTGGGTTCGTAATTTTACCCGTAGTTTTAGTTGAGTTCGTAATTTTACCCGGAGTTTTAGTTGGGTTAGTAATTTTACCCGGACTTTTTATTTGGGTTCGTAATTTTACCCTGACTTTTTAGTTGGGTTCGTAATTTTACCCGCAGTTTTAGTTGGGTTCGTAATTTTTCCCGGAGTTTTACTTGGGTTCGTAATTTTACCCGGACTTTTTAGTTGGGTTCGTAATTTTACCCGGACTTTTTAGTTGGGTTCGTAATTTTACCCGGAGTTTTAGTTGGGTTCGTAATTTTACCCGGAGTTTTACTTGGGTTCGTAATTTTAACCGGAGTTTTACTTGGGTTCGTAATTTTACCCGGAGTTTTAGTTGGGTTCGTAATTTTACCCGGAGTTTTAGTTGGGTTCGTAATTTTACCCGGACTTTTTAGTTGGGTTCGCATTTTTTACCCGGACTTTTAGTTGGGTTCGTAATTTTACCCGGAGTTTTAGTTGGGTTCGTAATTTTACCCGGAGTTTTAGTTGAGTTCGTAATTTTACCCGGACTTTTAGTTGGGTTCGTAATTTTACCCGGACTTTTTAGTTGGGTTCGTAATTTTACCCGGACTTTTTAGTTGGGTTCGTATTTTTTACCCGGAGTTTTAGTTGGGTTCGTAATTTTACCCGGAGTTTTAGTTGGGTTCGTAATTTTACCCGGACTTTTTAGTTGTGTTGGTAATTTTACCCGGAGTTTTAGTTGGGTTCATATTTTTTACCGGACTTTTTAGTTGGGTTCGTATTTTTTACCCGGAGTTTTAGTTGGGTTTGTATTTTTTACCCGGAGTTTTAGTTGGGTTCGTATTTTTACCCGGAGTTTTAGTTGGGTTCGTATTTTTACCCGGAGTTTTAGTTGGGTTCGTATTTTTTACCCGGACTTTTTAGTTGGGTTAGTATTTTTGCCCGGAGTTTTAGTTGGGTTCGTATTTTTTACCCGGAGTTTTAGTTGGGTTCGTTTTTTTTACCCGGAGTTTTAGTTGGGTTCGTATTTTTACCCGGAGTTTTAGTTGGGCTCGTATTTTTACCCGGAGTTTTAGTTGGGTTCGTATTTTTTACCCGCAGTTTTAGTTGGGTTCGTATTTTTACCCGGAGCTTTAGTTGGGTTCGTATTTTTACCCGGAGTTTTAGTTGGGTTCGTATTTTTTACCCGGACTTTTTAGTTGGGTTAGTATTTTTGCCCGGAGTTTTAGTTGGGTTCGTATTTTTTTACCCGGAGTTTTAGTTGGGTTCTAAATGTTACCCGGACTTTTTTGTTTGGTTCGTATTTTTTACCCGGAGTTTTAGTTGGGTTCGTAATTTTGCCCGCACTTTTTAGTTGGGTTCGTAATTTTACCCGGAGTTTTAGTTGGGTTCGTAATTTTACCCGGAGTTTTGGTTGTGTTCGTAATTTTACCCGGAGTTTTAGTTGGGTTCGTAATTTTACCCGGAGTTTTAGTTGGGTTCGTAATTTTACCCGGACTTTTTAGTTGGGTTCGTATTTTTTACCCGGACTTTTAGTTGGGTTCGTAATTTTACCCGGAGTTTTAGTTGGGTTCGTAATTTTACCCGTAGTTTTAGTTGAGTTCGTAATTTTACCCGGAGTTTTAGTTGGGTTAGTAATTTTACCCGGACTTTTTATTTGGGTTCGTAATTTTACCCTGACTTTTTAGTTGGGTTCGTAATTTTACCCGCAGTTTTAGTTGGGTTCGTAATTTTTCCCGGAGTTTTACTTGGGTTCGTAATTTTACCCGGACTTTTTAGTTGGGTTCGTATTTTTTACCCGGACTTTTAGTTGGGTTCGTAATTTTACCCGGAGTTTTAGTTGGGTTCGTAATTTTACCCGGAGTTTTAGTTGAGTTCGTAATTTTACCCGGAGTTTTAGTTGGGTTCGTAATTTTACCCGGAGTTTTAGTTGGGTTCGTAATTTTACCCGGAGTTTTAGTTGGGTTCGTATTTTTTACCCGGACTTTTTAGTTGGGTTCGCATTTTTTACCCGGACTTTTAGTTGGGTTCGTAATTTTACCCGGAGTTTTAGTTGGGTTCGTAATTTTACCCGGAGTTTTAGTTGGGTTCGTAATTTTACCCGGAGTTTTAGTTGGGTTCGTAATTTTACCCGGACGTTTTAGTTGGGTTCGTATTTTGTACCCGGACTTTTAGTTGGGTTCGTAATTTTACCCGGAGTTTTAGTTGGGTTCGTAATTTTACCCGGAGTTTTAGTTGGGTTCGTAATTTTACCCGGAGTTTTAGTTGGGTTCGTAATTTTACCCGGAGTCTTGAGTTACCCGGACTTTTTAGTTGGGTTCGTATTTTTACCCGGACTTTTAGTTGGGTTCGTAATTTTACCCGGAGTTTTAGTTGGGTTCGTAATTTTACCCGGTGTTTTACTTGGGTTCGTAATTTTACCCGGAGTTTTCCTTGGGTTCGTAATTTTACCCGGAGTTTTAGTTGGGTTCGTAATTTTACCCGGAGTTTTAGTTGGGTTCGTAATTTTACCCGGACTTTTTAGTTGGGTTCGTATTTTTTACCCGGACTTCTAGTTGGGTTCGTAATTTTACCCGGAGTTTTAGTTGGGTTCGTAATTTTACCCGGAGTTTTAGTTGAGTTCGTAATGTTTCCCGGAGTTTTAGTTGGGTTCGTAATTTTACCCGGACTTTTTAGTTGGGTTCGTAATTTTACCCGGACTTTTTAGTTGGGTGCCGTATTTTTTACCCGGAGTTTTAGTTGGGTTCGTAATTTTACCCGGAGTTTTAGTTGGGTTCGTAATTTTACCCGGACTTTTTAGTTGTGTTGGTAATTTTACCCGGAGTTTTAGTTGGGTTCATATTTTTTACCGGACTTTTTAGTTGGGTTCGTATTTTTTACCCGGAGTTTTAGTTGGGTTCGTATTTTTTATCCGGAGTTTTAGTTGGGTTCGTATTTTTACCCGGAGTTTTAGTTGGGTTCGTATTTTTACCCGGAGTTTTAGTTGGGTTCGTATTTTTTACCCGGACTTTTTAGTTGGGTTAGTATTTTTGCCCGGAGTTTTAGTTGGGTTCGTATTTTTTAGCCGGAGTTTTAGTTGGGTTCGTATTTTTTACCCGGAGTTTTAGTTGGGTTCGTATTTTTACCCGGAGTTTTAGTTGGGTTCGTATTTTTACCCGGAGTTTTAGTTGGGTTCGTATTTTTTACCCGGAGTTTTAGTTGGGTTCGTATTTTTACCCGGAGTTTTAGTTGGGTTCGTAATTTTACCCGGACTTTTTAGTTGGGTTCGAATTTTTTACCCGGACTTTTAGTTGGGCTCGTAATTTTACCCGGACTTTTTAGTTGGGTTCGTATTTTTTACCCGGACTTTTAGTTGGGTTCGTAATTTACCCGGAGTTTTAGTTGGGTTCGTAATTTTACCCGGAGTTTTAGTTGGGTTCGTAATTTTACCCGTAGTTTTAGTTGAGTTCGTAATTTTACCCGGAGTTTTAGTTGGGTTAGTAATTTTACCCGGACTTTTTATTTGGGTTCGTAATTTTACCCGGACTTTTTAGTTGGGTTCGTAATTTTACCCGGAGTTTTAGTTGGGTTCGTAATTTTACCCGGAGTTTTACTTGGGTTCGTAATTTTACCCGGACTTTTTAGTTGGGTTCGTATTTTTTACCCGGACTTTTAGTTGGGTTCGTAATTTTACCCGGAGTTTTAGTTGGGTTCGTAATTTTACCCGGAGTTTTAGTTGGGTTCGTAATTTTACCCGGACTTTTTAGTTGGGTTCGTATTTTTTACCCGGACTTTTAGTTGGGTTCGTAATTTTACCCGGAGTTTTAGTAGGGTTCGTAATTTTACCCGGAGTTTTAGTTGAGTTCGTAATTTTACCCGGAGTTTTAGTTGGGTTCGTAATTTTACCCGGACTTTTTAGTTGGGTTCGTAATTTTACCCGGACTTTTTAGTTTGGTTCGTAATTTTACCCGGACTTTTTAGTTGGGTTCGTAATTTTACCCGGAGTTTTAGTTGGGTTCGTAATTTTACCCGGACTTTTTAGGTGGGTTCGAATTTTTTACCCGGACTTTTAGTTGGGTTCATAATTTTACCCGGAGTTTTAGTTGGGTTCGTAATTTTACCCGGACCTTTTAGTTGGGTTCGTATTTTGTACCCGGACTTTTAGTTGGGTTCGTAATTTTACCCGGAGTTTTACTTGGGTTCGTAATTTTACACGGAGTTTTACTTGGGTTCGTAATTTTACCCGGAGTTTTAGTTGGGTTCGTAATTTTACCCGGACTTTTTAGTTGGGTTCGTATTTTTTACCCAGACTTTTAGTTGGGTTCGTAATTTTACCCGGAGTTTTAGTTGGGTTCGTAATTTTACCCGGAGTTTTAGTTGAGTTCGTAATTTTACCCGGAGTTTTAGTTGGGTTCGTAATTTTACCCGGAGTTTTAGTTGGGTTCGTAATTTTACCCGGAGTTTTAGTTGGGTTCGTATTTTTTACCCGGACTTTTTAGTTGGGTTCGCATTTTTTACCCGGACTTTTAGTTGGGTTCGTAATTTTACCCGGAGTTTTAGTTGGGTTCGTAATTTTACCCGGAGTTTTAGTTGGGTTCGTAATTTTACCCGGAGTTTTAGTTGGGTTCGTAATTTTACCCGGACCTTTTAGTTGGGTTCGTATTTTGTACCCGGACTTTTAGTTGGGTTCGTAATTTTACCCGGAGTTTTAGTTGGGTTCGTAATTTTACCCGGAGTTTTAGTTGGGTTCGTAATTTTACCCGGAGTTTTAGTTGGGTTCGTAATTTTACCCGGTGTTTTACTTGGGTTCGTAATTTTACCCGGAGTTTTACTTGGGTTCGTAATTTTACCCGGAGTTTTAGTTGGGTTCGTAATTTTACCCGGAGTTTTAGTTGGGTTCGTAATTTTACCCGGACTTTTTAGTTGGGTTCGTATCTTTTACCCGGACTTCTAGTTGGGTTCGTAATTTTACCCGGAGTTTTAGTTGAGTTCGTAATGTTACCCGGAGTTTTAGTTGGGTTCGTAATTTTACCCGGACTTTTTAGTTGGGTTCGTAATTTTACCCGGACTTTTTAGTTGGGTGCCGTATTTTTTACCCGGAGTTTTAGTTGGGTTCGTAATTTTACCCGGAGTTTTAGTTGGGTTCGTAATTTTACCCGGACTTTTTAGTTGTGTTGGTAATTTTACCCGGAGTTTTAGTTGGGTTCATATTTTTTACCGGACTTTTTAGTTGGGTTCGGATTTTTTACCCGGAGTTTTAGTTGGGTTCGTATTTTTTACCCGGAGTTTTAGTTGGGTTCGTATTTTTACCCGGAGTTTTAGTTGGGTTCGTATTTTTACCCGGAGTTTTAGTTGGGTTCGTATTTTTTACCCGGACTTTTTAGTTGGGTTAGTATTTTTGTCCGGAGTTTTAGTTGGGTTCGTATTTTTTAGCCGGAGTTTTAGTTGGGTTCGTATTTTTTACCCGGAGTTTTAGTTGGGTTCGTATTTTTACCCGGAGTTTTAGTTGGGTTCGTATTTTTACCCGGAGTTTTAGTTGGGTTCGTATTTTTTACCCGGAGTTTTAGTTGGGTTCGTATTTTTACCCGGAGTTTTAGTTGGGTTCGTAATTTTACCCGGACTTTTTAGTTGGGTTCGAATTTTTTACCCGGACTTTTAGTTGGGCTCGTAATTTTACCCGGACTTTTTAGTTGGGTTCGTATTTTTTACCCGGACTTTTAGTTGGGTTCGTAATTTACCCGGAGTTTTAGTTGAGTTCGTAATTTTACCCGGAGTTTTAGTTGGGTTCGTAATTTTACCCGTAGTTTTAGTTGAGTTCGTAATTTTACCCGGAGTTTTAGTTGGGTTAGTAATTTTACCCGGACTTTTTATTTGGGTTCGTAATTTTACCCGGACTTTTTAGTTGGGTTCGTAATTTTACCCGGAGTTTTAGTTGGGTTCGTAATTTTACCCGGAGTTTTACTTGGGTTCGTAATTTTACCCGGACTTTTTAGTTGGGTTCGTATTTTTTACCCGGACTTTTAGTTGGGTTCGTAATTTTACCCGGAGTTTTAGTTGGGTTCGTAATTTTACCCGGAGTTTTAGTTGGGTTCGTAATTTTACCCGGAGTTTTACTTGGGTTCGTAATTTTACCCGGAGTTTTACTTGGGTTCGTAATTTTACCCGGAGTTTTAGTTGGGTTCGTAATTTTACCCGGAGTTTTAGTTGGGTTCGTAATTTTACCCGGACTTTTTAGTTGGGTTCGTATTTTTTACCCGGACTTTTAGTTGGGTCCGTAATTTTACCCGGAGTTTTAGTTGGGTTCGTAATTTTACCCGGAGTTTTAGTTGAGTTCGTAATTTTACCCGGAGTTTTAGTTGGGTTCGTAATTTTACCCGGACTTTTTAGTTGGGTTCGTAATTTTACCCGGACTTTTTAGTTGGGTTCGTAATTTTACCCGGACTTTTTAGTTGGGTTCGTAATTTTACCCGGAGTTTTAGTTGGGTTCGTAATTTTACCCGGACTTTTTAGATGGGTTCGAATTTTTTACCCGGACTTTTAGTTGGGTTCATAATTTTACCCGGAGTTTTAGTTGGGTTCGTAATTTTACCCGGAGTTTTAGTTGGGTTCGTAATTTTACCCGGAGTACTGAGTTACCCGGACTTTTTAGTTGGGTTCGTATTTTTACCCGGACTTTTAGTTGGGTTCGTAATTTTACCCGATGTTTTAGTTGGGTTCGTAATTTTACCCGGAGTTTTAGTTGGGTTCGTAATTTTACCCGGAGTTTTACTTGGGTTCGTAATTTTACCCGGAGTTTTGCTTGGGTTCGTAATTTTACCCGGAGTTTTAGTTGGGTTCGTAATTTTACCCGGAGTTTTAGTTGGGTTCGTAATTTTACCCGGACTTTTTAGTTGGGTTCGTATTTTTTACCCGGACTTCTAGTTGGGTTCGTAATTTTACCCGGAGTTTTAGTTGGGTTCGTAATTTTACCCGGAGTTTTAGTTGAGTTCGTAATTTTACCCGGAGTTTTAGTTGGGTTCGTAATTTTACCCGGACTTTTTAGTTGGGTTCGTAATTTTACCCGGACTTTTTAGTTGGGTTCGTAATTTTACCCGGAGTTTTAGTTGGGTTCGTAATTTTACCCGGAGTTTTACTTGGGTTCGTAATTTTAACCGGAGTTTTACTTGGGTTCGTAATTTTACCCGGAGTTTTAGTTGGGTTCGTAATTTTACCCGGAGTTTTAGTTGGGTTCGTAATTTTACCCGGACTTTTTAGTTGGGTTCGCATTTTTTACCCGGACTTTTAGTTGGGTTCGTAATTTTACCCGGAGTTT
>CAXIES010000392.1:0-137028 GCA_964023965.1 Melinopterus prodromus
ACTCCGGCTAAAATTACGAACCCAACTAAAACACCGGATAAAATTACGAACCCAACTAAAACTCCGGGTAAAAAATACGAACCCAACTAAAACTCCGGGTAAAAATACGAACCCAACTAAAACTCCGGGTAAAAAATACGAACCCAACTAAAACTTCGGGTAAAAAATACGAACCCAACTAAAAAGTCCGGTAAAAAATATGAACCCAACTAAAACTCCGGGTAAAATTACCAACACAACTAAAACTCCGGGTAAAAATACGAACCCAACTAAAACTCCTTGTAAAAAATACGAACCCAACTAAAACTCCGGGTAAAAAATACGAACCCAACTAAAACTTCGGGTAAAAAATACGAACCCAACTAAAAAGTCCGGTAAAAAATATGAACCCAACTAAAACTCCGGGTAAAATTACCAACACAACTAAAACTCCGGGTAAAATTACGAACCCAACTAAAACTCCGGGTAAAATTACGAACCCAACTAAAACTCCGGGTAAAATTACGAACCCAACTAAAACTCCGGGTAAAATTACGAACCCAACTAAAAAGTCCGGGTAAAATTACGAACCCAACTAAAACTCCGGGTAAAAAATACGAACCAAACAAAAAAGTCCGGGTAACATTTAGAACCCAACTAAAACTCCGGGTAAAAAAAATACGAACCCAACTAAAACTCCGGGCAAAAATACTAACCCAACTAAAAAGTCCGGTAAAAAATATGAACCCAACTAAAACTCCGGGTAAAATTACCAACACAACTAAAACTCCGGGTAAAAATACGAACCCAACTAAAACTCCTTGTAAAAAATACGAATCCAACTAAAACTCCGGGTAAAAATACGAACCCAACTAAAACTTCGGGTAAAAAAATACGAACCCAACTAAAAAGTCCGGTAAAAAATATGAACCCAACTAAAACTCCGGGTAAAATTACCAACACAACTATAACTCCGGGTAAAAATACGAACCCAACTAAAACTCCTTGTAAAAAATACGAATCCAACTAAAACTCCGGGTAAAAAATACGAACCCAACTAAAACTCCGGGTAAAATTACGAACCCAACTAAAAAGTCCGGGTAAAATTACGAACCCAACTAAAACTCCGGGTAAAATTACTAACTCAACTAAAACTCCGGGTAAAGTTACGAACCCAACTAAAACTCCGGGTAAAATTACGAACCCAACTAAAAAGTCCGGGTAAAATTACGAACCCAACTAAAACTCCGGGTAAAATTACGAACCCAACTAAAACTCCGGGTAAAATTACGAACCCAAGTAAAACTCCGGGTAAAATTACGAACCCAAGTAAAACTCCGGGTAAAATTACGAACCCAACTAAAACTCCGGGTAAAATTACGAACCCAACTAAAACTCCGGGTAAAATTACGAACCCAACTAAAAGTCCGGGTAAAAATACGAACCCAACTAAAAAGTCCGGGTAACTCAAGACTCCTGGTAAAATTACGAACCCAACTAAAACTCCGGGTAAAATTACGAACCCAACTAAAACTCCGGGTAAAATTACGAACCCAACTAAAAGTCCGGGTAAAAAATACGAACCCAACTAAAAAGTCCGGGTTAAAAATACGAACCCAACTAAAACTCCGGGTAAAATTACGAACCCAACTAAAACTCCGGGTAAAATTACGAACCCAACTAAAACTCCGGGTAAAATTATGAACCCAACTAAAACTCCGGGTAAAATTACGAACCCAACTAAAAAGTCCGGGTAAAATTACGAACCCAAATAAAACTCCGGGTAAAAAATACGAACCCAACTAAAAAGTCCGGGTAAAAATACGAACCTAACTTAAAACTCCAGGTAAAATTACGAACCCAACTAAAACTCCGGGTAAAAAATACGAACCAAACAAAAAAGTCCGGGTAACATTTAGAACCCAACTAAAACTCCGGGTAAAAAAAATACGAACCCAACTAAAACTCCGGGCAAAAATACTAACCTAACTAAAAAGTCCGGGTAAAAAATACGAACCCAACTAAAACTCCGGGTAAAATTAAGAACCCAACTAAAACTCCGGGTAAAATTACGAACCCAACTAAAACTCTGGGTAAAATTACGAACCCAACTAAAACTCCGGGTAAAATTACGAACCCAACTAAAAAGTCCGGGTAAAATTACGAACCCAAATAAAACTCCGGGTAAAAAATACGAACCCAACTAAAAAGTGCGGGTAAAAATACGAACCTAACTTCAAACTCCAGGTAAAATTACGAACCCAACTAAAACTCCGGGTAAAAAATACGAACCAAACAAAAAAGTCCGGGTAACATTTAGAACCCAACTAAAACTCCGGGTAAAAAAATACGAACCCAACTAAAACTCCGGGCAAAAATACTAACCCAACTAAAAAGTCCGGGTAAAAAATACGAACCCAACTAAAACTCCGGCTAAAATTACGAACCCAACTAAAACTCCGGATAAAATTACGAACCCAACTAAAACCCCGGGTAAAAATACGAACCCAACTAAAACTCCGGGTAAAAATACGAACCCAACTAAAACTCCGGGTAAAAAATACGAACCCAACTAAAACTTCGGGTAAAAAATACGAACCCAACTAAAAAGTCCGGTAAAAAATGTGATCCCAACTAAAACTCCGGGTAAAATTACCAACACAACTAAAACTCCGGGTAAAAATACGAACCCAACTAAAACTCCTTGTAAAAAATACGAACCCAACTAAAACTCCGGGTAAAAAATACGAACCCAACTAAAACTTCGGGTAAAATTACCAACACAACTAAAACTCCGGGTAAAATTACGAACCCAACTAAAACTCCGGGTAAAATTACGAACCCAACTAAAAGTCCGGGTAAAAAATACGAACCCAACTAAAAAGTCCGGGTAAAATTGCGAACCCAACTAAAACTCCGGGTAAAATTACGAACCCAACTAAAACTCCGGGTAAAAAATACGAACCCAACTAAAAAGTCCGGATAAAAAATACGAACCTAACTTAAGACTCCGGGTAAAATTACGAACCCAACTAAAAAGTCCGGGTAAAATTACGAACCCAACTAAAACTCCGGGTAAAATTACTAACTCAACTAAAACTCCGGGTAAAATTACGAACCCAACTAAAACTCCGGGTAAAATTACGAACCCAACTAAAAGTCCGGGTAAAAAATACGAACCCAACTAAAAAGTCCGGGTAAAATTACGAACCCAACTAAAACTCCGGGTAAAATTACGAACCCAACTAAAACTCCGGGTAAAATTACGAACCCAAGTAAAACTCCGGGTAAAATTACGAACCCAAGTAAAACTCCGGGTAAAATTACGAACCCAACTAAAACTCCGGGTAAAATTACGGACCCAACTAAAACTCCGGGTAAAAATTACGAACCCAACTAAAAGTCCGGGTAAAAATACGAACCCAACTAAAAAGTCCGGGTAACTCAAGACTCCGGGTAAAATTACGAACCCAACTAAAACTCCGGGTAAAATTACGAACCCAACTAAAACTCCGGGTAAAATTACGAACCCAACTAAAAGTCCGGGTAAAAAATACGAACACAACTAAAAAGTCCGGGTTAAAAATACGAACCCAACTAAAACTCCGGGTAAAATTACGAACCCAACTAAAACTCCGGGTAAAATTACGAACCCAACTAAAACTCCGGGTAAAATTACGAACCCAACTAAAACTCCGGGTAAAATAACGAACCCAACTAAAAAGTCCGGGCAAAATTACGAACCCAAATAAAACTCCGGGTAAAAAATACGAACCCAACTAAAAAGTCCGGGTAAAAATACGAACCTAACTTAAAACTCCAGGTAAAATTACGAACCCAACTAAAACTCCGGGTAAAAAATACGAACCAAACGAAAAAGTCCGGGTAACATTTAGAACCCAACTAAAACTCCGGGTAAAAAAATACGAACCCAACTAAAACTCCGGGCAAAAATACTAACCCAACTAAAAAGTCCGGGTAAAAAATACGAACCCAACTAAAACTCCGGCTAAAATTACGAACCCAGCTAAAACTCCGGGTAAAAATACGAACCCAACTAAAACTCCGGGTAAAAATACGAACCCAACTAAAACTCCGGGTAAAAATACTAACCCAACTAAAAAGTCCGGGTAAAAAATACGAACCCAACTAAAACTCCGGGTAAAATTACGAACCCAACTAAAACTCCGGGTAAAAAATACGAACCCAACTAAAACTCCGGTAAAATTACGAACGCAACTAAAACTCCGGGTAAAATTACGAACCCAACTAAAACTCCGGGTAAAAAATTCGAACCCAACTAAAACTCCGGGCAAAAATACTAACCCAACTAAGAAGTCCGGGTAAAAATATACGAACTCAACTAAAACTCCGGATAAAATTACGAACCCAACTAAAACTCCGGGTAAAAATACGAACCCAACTAAAACTCCGGGTAAAAATACTAACCCAACTAAAAAGTCCGGGTTAAAAATACGGACCCAACTAAAACTCCGGGTAAAATTACGAACCCAAGTAAAACTCCGGGTAAAATTACGAGCCCAACTAAAACTCCGGGTAAAATTACGAACCCAACTAAAAAATCCGGGTAAAATTACGAACCCAAGTAAAAAGTCCGGGGTAACCCAACCCAACCCAACTAAAACTCCGGGTAAAATTACGAAACCAACTAAAACTCCGGGTAAAATTACGAACCCAACTAAAAGTCCGGGTAAAAAATACGAACCCAACTAAAAAGTCCGGGTTAAAAATACGAACCCAACTAAAACTCCGGGTAAAATTACGAACCCAACTAAAACTCCGGGTAAAATTACGAACCCAACTAAAACTCCGGGTAAAATTATGAACCCAACTAAAACTCCGGGTAAAATTACGAACCCAACTAAAAAGTCCGGGTAAAATTACGAACCCAAATAAAACTCCGGGTAAAAAATACGAACCCAACTAAAAAGTCCGGGTAAAAATACGAACCTAACTTAAAACTCCAGGTAAAATTACGAACCCAACTAAAACTCCGGGTAAAAAATACGAACCAAACAAAAAAGTCCGGGTAACATTTAGAACCCAACTAAAACTCCGGGTAAAAAAATACGAACCCAACTAAAACTCCGGGCAAAAATACTAACCCAACTAAAAAGTCCGGGTAAAAAATACGAACCCAACTAAGACTCCGGGTAAAATTATGAACCCAACTAAAACTCCGGGTAAAATTACGAACCCAACTAAAACTCTGGGTAAAATTACGAACCCAACTAAAACTCCGGGTAAAATTACGAACCCAACTAAAAAGTCCGGGTAAAATTACGAACCCAAATAAAACTCCGGGTAAAAAATACGAACCCAACTAAAAAGTCCGGGTAAAAATACGAACCTAACTTCAAACTCCAGGTAAAATTACGAACCCAACTAAAACTCCGGGTAAAAAATACGAACCCAACTAAAACTCCGGGTAAAATTACGAAACCCAACTAAAAAGTCCGGGCAAAATTACGAACCCAAATAAAACTCCGGGTAAAAAATACGAACCCAACTAAAAAGTCGGGTAAAAATACGAACCTAACTTAAAACTCCAGGTAAAATTACGAACCCAACTAAAACTCCGGGTAAAAAATACGAACCAAACGAAAAAGTCCGGGTAACATTTAGAACCCAACTAAAACTCCGGGTAAAAAAATACGAACCCAACTAAAACTCCGGGCAAAAATACTAACCCAACTAAAAAGTCCGGGTAAAAAATACGAACCCAACTAAAACTCCGGCTAAAATTACGAACCCAACTAAAACTCCGGGTAAAAATACGAACCCAACTAAAACTCCGGGTAAAAATACGAACCCAACTAAAACTCCGGGTAAAAATACTAACCCCAACTAAAAAGTCCGGGTAAAAAATACGAACCCAACTAAAACTCCGGGTAAAATTACGAACCCAACTAAAACTCCGGGTAAAAAAATACGAACCCAACTAAAACTCCGGATAAAATTACGAACGCAACTAAAACTCCGGGTAAAATTACGAACCCAACTAAAACTCCGGGTAAAAAATACGAACCCAACTAAAACTCCGGGCAAAAATACTAACCCAACTAAGAAGTCCTGGTAAAAAATACGAACTCAACTAAAACTCCGGATAAAATTACGAACCCAACTAAAACTCCGGGTAAAAATACGAACCCAACTAAAACTCCGGGTAAAAATACTAACCCAACTAAAAAGTCCGGGTTAAAAATACGGACCCAACTAAAACTCCGGGTAAAATTACGAACCCAAGTAAAACTCCGGGTAAAATTACGAACCCAACTAAAACTCCGGGTAAAATTACGAACCCAACTAAAAAGTCCGGGTAAAATTACGAACCCAAGTAAAAAGTCCGGGTAACCCAACCCAACCCAACTAAAACTCCGGGTAAAATTACGAACCCAACTAAAACTCCGGGTAAAATTACGAACCCAACTAAAAGTCCGGGTAAAAAATACGAACCCAACTAAAAAGTCCGGGTTAAAAATACGAACCCAACTAAAACTCCGGGTAAAATTACGAACCCAACTAAAACTCCGGGTAAAATTACGAACCCAACTAAAACTCCGGGTAAAATTATGAACCCAACTAAAACTCCGGGTAAAATTACGAACCCAACTAAAAAGTCCGGGTAAAATTACGAACCCAAATAAAACTCCGGGTAAAAAATACGAACCCAACTAAAAAGTCCGGGTAAAAATACGAACCTAACTTCAAACTCCAGGTAAAATTACGAACCCAACTAAAACTCCGGGTAAAAAATACGAACCAAACAAAAAAGTCCGGGTAACATTTAGAACCCAACTAAAACTCCGGGTAAAAAAATACGAACCCAACTAAAACTCCGGGCAAAAATACTAACCCAACTAAAAAGTCCGGGTAAAAAATACGAACCCAACTAAAACTCCGGCTAAAATTACGAACCCAACTAAAACTCCGGATAAAATTACGAACCCAACTAAAACTCCGGGTAAAAATACGAACCCAACTAAAACTCCGGGTAAAAATACGAACCCAACTAAAACTCCGGGTAAAAAATACGAACCCAACTAAAACTTCGGGTAAAAAATACGAACCCAACTAAAAAGTCCGGTAAAAAATATGAGCCCAACTAAAACTCCGGGTAAAATTACCAACACAACTAAAACTCCGGGTAAAAATACGAACCCAACTAAAACTCCTTGTAAAAAATACGAACCCAACTAAAACTCCGGGTAAAAAATACGAACCCAACTAAAACTTCGGGTAAAAAATACGAACCCAACTAAAAAGTCCGGTAAAAAATATGAACCCAACTAAAACTCCGGGTAAAATTACCAACACAACTAAAACTCCGGGTAAAATTACGAACCCAACTAAAACTCCGGGTAAAATTACGAACCCAACTAAAAGTCCGGGTAAAAAATACGAACCCAACTAAAAAGTCCGGGTAAAATTGCGAACCCAACTAAAACTCCGGGTAAATTACGAACCCAACTAAAACTCCGGGTAAAAAATACGAACCCAACTAAAAAGTCCGGATAAAAAATACGAACCTAACTTAAGACTCCGGGTAAAATTACGAACCCAACTAAAAAGTCCGGGTAAAATTACGAACCCAACTAAAACTCCGGGTAAAATTACTAACTCAACTAAAACTCCGGGTAAAATTACGAACCCAACTAAAACTCCGGGTAAAATTACGAACCCAACTAAAAGTCCGGGTAAAAAATACGAACCCAACTAAAAATTCCGGGTAAAATTACGAACCCAACTAAAACTCCGGGTAAAATTACGAACCCAACTAAAACTCCGGGTAAAATTACGAACCGAAGTAAAACTCCGGGTAAAATTACGAACCCAAGTAAAACTCCGGGTAAAATTACGAACCCAACTAAAACTCCGGGTAAAATTACGAACCCAACTAAAACTCCGGGTAAAATTACGAACCCAACTAAAAGTCCGGGTAAAAATACGAACCCAACTAAAAAGTCCGGGTAACTCAAGACTCCGGGTAAAATTACGAACCCAACTAAAACTCCGGGTAAAATTACGAACCCAACTAAAACTCCGGGTAAAATTACGAACCCAACTAAAAGTCCGGGTAAAAAATACGAACACAACTAAAAAGTCCGGGTTAAAAATACGAACCCAACTAAAACTCCGGGTAAAATTACGAACCCAACTAAAACTCCGGGTAAAATTACGAACCCAACTAAAACTCCGGGTAAAATTACGAACCCAACTAAAACTCCGGGTAAAATTACGAACCCAACTAAAAAGTCCGGGTAAAATTACGAACCCAAATAAAACTCCGGGTAAAAAATACGAACCCAACTAAAAAGTCCGGGTAAAAATACGAACCTAACTTAAAACTCCAGGTAAAATTACGAACCCAACTAAAACTACGGGTAAAAAATACGAACCAAACGAAAAAGTCCGGGTAACATTTAGAACCCAACTAAAACTCCGGATAAAATTACGAACCCAACTAAAACTCCGGGTAAAAATACGAACCCAACTAAAACTCCGGGTAAAAATACGAACCCAACTAAAACTCCGGGTAAAAAATACGAACCCAACTAAAACTTCGGGTAAAAAATACGAACCCAACTAAAAAGTCCGGTAAAAAATATGAGCCCAACTAAAACTCCGGGTAAAATTACCAACACAACTAAAACTCCGGGTAAAAATACGAACCCAACTAAAACTCCTTGTAAAAAATACGAACCCAACTAAAACTCCGGGTAAAAAATACGAACCCAACTAAAACTTCGGGTAAAAAATACGAACCCAACTAAAAAGTCCGGTAAAAAATATGAACCCAACTAAAACTCCGGGTAAAATTACCAACACAACTAAAACTCCGGGTAAAATTACGAACCCAACTAAAACTCCGGGTAAAATTACGAACCCAACTAAAAGTCCGGGTAAAAAATACGAACCCAACTAAAAAGTCCGGGTAAAATTGCGAACACAACTAAAACTCCGGGTAAAATTACGAACCCAACTAAAACTCCGGGTAAAAAATACGAACCCAAACTAAAAAGTCCGGATAAAAAATACGAACCTAACTTAAGACTCCGGGTAAAATTACGAACCCAACTAAAAAGTCCGGGTAAAATTACGAACCCAACTAAAACTCCGGGTAAAATTACTAACTCAACTAAAACTCCGGGTAAAATTACGAACCCAACTAAAACTCCGGGTAAAATTACGAACCCAACTAAAAGTCCGGGTAAAAAATACGAACCCAACTAAAAATTCCGGGTAAAATTACGAACCCAACTAAAACTCCGGGTAAAATTACGAACCCAACTAAAACTCCGGGTAAAATTACGAACCCAAGTAAAACTCCGGGTAAAATTACGAACCCAAGTAAAACTCCGGGTAAAATTACGAACCCAACTAAAACTCCGGGTAAAATTACGAACCCAACTAAAACTCCGGGTAAAAATTACGAACCCAACTAAAAGTCCGGGTAAAAATACGAACCCAACTAAAAAGTCCGGGTAACTCAAGACTCCGGGTAAAATTACGAACCCAACTAAAACTCCGGGTAAAATTACGAACCCAACTAAAACTCCGGGTAAAATTACGAACCCAACTAAAAGTCCGGGTAAAAAATAACGAACACAACTAAAAAGTCCGGGTTAAAAATACGAACCCAACTAAAACTCCGGGTAAAATTACGAACCCAACTAAAACTCCGGGTAAAATTACGAACCCAACTATAAACTCCGGGTAAAATTACGAACCCAACTAAAACTCCGGGTAAAATTACGAACCCAACTAAAAAGTCCGGGTAAATTACGAACCCAAATAAAACTCCGGGTAAAAAATACGAACCCAACTAAAAAGTCCGGGTAAAAATACGAACCTAACTTAAAACTCCAGGTAAAATTACGAACCCAACTAAAACTCCGGGTAAAAAATACGAACCAAACGAAAAAGTCCGGGTAACATTTAGAACCCAACTAAAACTCCGGGTAAAAAAATACGAACCCAACTAAAACTCCGGGTAAAATTACGAACCCAACTAAAACTCCGGGTAAAAAATACGAACCCAACTAAAACTCCGGATAAAATTACGAACGCAACTAAACTCCGGGT
The DNA here is from genome assembly GCA_964023965.1 of Melinopterus prodromus. Taxonomy (NCBI): domain Eukaryota; kingdom Metazoa; phylum Arthropoda; class Insecta; order Coleoptera; family Scarabaeidae; genus Melinopterus; species Melinopterus prodromus. The sequence continues at coordinate 10,087 of CAXIES010000392.1, forward strand.
AAAATTACGACCCAACTAAAACTCCGGGTAAAAAATAACGAACCCAACTAAAACTCCGGGCAAAAATACTAACCCAACTAAGAAGTCCGGGTAAAAAATACGAACTCAACTAAAACTCCGGATAAAATTACGAACCCAACTAAAACTCCGGGTAAAAATACGAACCCAACTAAAACTCCGGGTAAAAATACTAACCCAACTAAAAAGTCGGGGTTAAAAATACGGACCCAACTAAACTCCGGGGTAAAATTACGAACCCAAGTAAAACTCCGGGTAAAATTACGAACCCAACTAAAACTCCGGGTAAAATTACGAACCCAACTAAAAAGTCCGGGTAAAAATTACGAACCCAAGTAAAAAGTCCGGGTAACCCAACCCAACCCAACTAAAACTCCGGGTAAAATTACGAACCCAACAAAAACTCCGGGTAAAAATACGAACCAAACAAAAAAGTCCGGGTAACATTTAGAACCCAACTAAAACTCCGGGTAAAAAAATACGAACCCAACTAAAACTCCGGGCAAGAATACTAACCCAACTAAAAAGTCCGGGTAAAAAATACGAACCCAACTAAAACTCCGGCTAAAATTACGAACCCAACTAAAACTTCGGATAAAATTACGAACCCAACTAAACTCCGGGTAAAAATACGAACCCAACTAAAACTCCGGGTAAAAATACGAACCCAACTAAAACTCCGGGTAAAAAATACGAACCCAACTAAAACTTCGGGTAAAAAATACGAACCCAACTAAAAAGTCCGGTAAAAAATATGAGCCCAACTAAAACTCCGGGTAAAATTACCAACACAACTAAAACTCCGGGTAAAAATACGAACCCAACTAAAACTCCTTGTAAAAAATACGAACCCAACTAAAACTCCGGGTAAAAAATACGAACCCAACTAAAACTTCGGGTAAAAAATACGAATCCAACTAAAAAGTACGGTAAAAAATATGAACCCAACTAAAACTCCGGTAAAATTACCAACACAACTAAAACTCGCGGTAAAATTACGAACCCAACTAAAACTCCGGGTAAAATTACGAACCCAACTAAAAGTCCGTTTAAAAAATACGAACCCAACTAAAAAGTCCGGGTAAAATTGCGAACCCAACTAAAACTCCGGGTAAAATTACGAACCCAACTAAAAACTCCGGGTAAAAATACGAACCCAACTAAAAAGTCCGGATAAAAAATACGAACCTAACTTAAAGACTCCGGGTAAAATTACGAACCCAACTAAAAAGTCCGGGTAAAATTACGAACCCAACTAAAACTCCGGGTAAAATTACTAACTCAACTAAAACTCCGGGTAAAATTACGAACCCAACTAAAACTCCGGTAAAATTACGAACCCAACTAAAAGTCCGGGTAAAAAATACGAACCCAACTAAAAAAGTCCGGGTAAAATTACGAACCCAACTAAAACTCCGGGTAAAATTACGAACCCAACTAAAACTCCGGGTAAAATTACGAACCCAAGTAAAACTCCGGGTAAAATTACGAACCAAGTAAAAACTCCGGGTAAAATTACGAACCCAACTAAAACTCCGGGTAAAATTACGAAACCCAACTAAAACTCCGGGTAAAATTACGAACCCAACTAAAAGTCCGGGTAAAAATACGAACCCAACTAAAACTCCGGGTAAAATTACGAACCAACTAAAAAGTCCGGGTTAAAAATACGAACCCAAATAAAACTCCGGGTAAAATTACGAACCCAACTAAAACTCCGGGTAAAATTACGAACCCAACTAAAACTCCGGGTAAAATTACGAACCCAACTAAAACTCCGGGTAAAATTACGAACCCAACTAAAAAGTCCGGGTAAAATTACGAACCCAAATAAAACTCCGGGTAAAAAATACGAACCCAACTAAAAAGTCCGGGTAAAAATACGAACCTAACTTAAAACTCCAGGTAAAAATACGAACCCAACTAAAACTCCGGGTAAAAAATACGAACCAAACGAAAAAGTCCGGGTAACATTTAGAACCCAACTAAAACTCCGGGTAAAAAAATACGAACCCAACTAAAACTCCGGGTAAAATTACGAACCCAACTAAAACTCCGGGTAAAAAATTACGAACCCAACTAAAACTCCGGATAAAATTACGAACGCAACTAAAACTCCGGGTAAAATTACGAACCCAACTAAAACTCCGGGTAAAAAATACGAACCCAACTAAAACTCCGGGCAAAAATACTAACCCCAACTAAGAAGTCCGGGTAAAAATACGAACTCAACTAAAACTCCGGATAAAATTACGAACCCAACTAAAACTCCGGGTAAAAATACGAACCCAACTAAAACTCCGGGTAAAAATACTAACCCAACTAAAAAGTCGGGGTTAAAAATACGGACCCAACTAAAACTCCGGGTAAAATTACGAACCCAAGTAAAACTCCGGGTAAAATTACGAACCCAACTAAAACTCCGGGTAAAATTACGAACCCAACTAAAAGTCCGGTAAAATTACGAACCCAAGTAAAAAGTCCGGGTAACCCAACCCAACCCAACTAAAACTCCGGGTAAAATTACGAACCCAACAAAAACTCCGGGTAAAAATAACGAACCAAACAAAAAAGTCCGGGTAACATTTAGAACCCAACTAAAACTCCGGGTAAAAAAATACGATCCCAACTAAAACTCCGGGCAAGAATACTAACCCAACTAAAAAGTCCGGGTAAAAAATACGAACCCAACTAAAACTCCGGCTAAAATTACGAACCCAACTAAAACTTCGGATAAAATTACGAACCCAACTAAACTCCGGGTAAAAATACGAACCCAACTAAAACTCCGGGTAAAAATACGAACCCAACTAAAACTCCGGGTAAAAAATACGAACCCAACTAAAACTTCGGGTAAAAAATACGAACCCAACTAAAAAGTCCGGTAAAAAAATATGAGCCCAACTAAAACTCGGGTAAAATTACCAACACAACTAAAACTCCGGGTAAAAATACGAACCCAACTAAAACTCCTTGTAAAAAATACGAACCCAACTAAAACTCCGGGTAAAAAATACGAACCCAACTAAAACTTCGGGTAAAAAATACGAATCCAACTAAAAAGTCCGGTAAAAAATATGAACCCAACTAAAACTCCGGGTAAAATTACCAACACAACTAAAACTCCGGGTAAAATTACGAACCCAACTAAAACTCCCGGTAAAATTACGAACCCAACTAAAAGTCCGTTTAAAAAATACGAACCCAACTAAAAAGTCCGGGTAAAATTGCGAACCCAACTAAAACTCCGGGTAAAATTACGAACCCAACTAAAACTCCGGGTAAAAAATACGAACCCAACTAAAAAGTCCGGATAAAAAATACGAACCTAACTTAAGACTCCGGGTAAAATTACGAACCCAACTAAAAAGTCCGGGTAAAATTACGAACCCAACTAAAACTCCGGGTAAAATTACTAACTCAACTAAAACTCCGGGTAAAATTACGAACCCAACTAAAACTCCGGGTAAAATTACGAACCCAACTAAAAGTCCGGGTAAAAAATGCGAACCCAACTAAAAAGTCCGGGTAAAATTACGAACCCAACTAAAACTCCGGGTAAAATTACGAACCCAACTAAAACTCCGGGTAAAATTACGAACCCAAGTAAAACTCCGGGTAAAATTACGAACCCAAGTAAAACTCCGGGTAAAATTACGAACCCAACTAAAACTCCGGGTAAAATTACGAACCCAACTAAAACTCCGGGTAAAATTACGAACCCAACTAAAAGTACGGGTAAAAATACGAACCCAACTAAAAAGTCCGGGTAACTCAAGACTCCGGGTAAAATTACGAACCCAACTAAAACTCCGGGTAAAATTACGAACCCAACTAAAACTCCGGGTAAAATTACGAACCCAACTAAAAGTCCGGGTAAAAAATTCGAATACAACTAAAAAGTCCGGGTTAAAAATACGAACCCAACTAAAACTCCGGGTAAAATTACGAACCCAACTAAAACTCCGGGTAAAATTACGAACCCAACTAAAACTCCGGGTAAAATTACGAACCCAACTAAAACTCCGGGTAAAATTACGAACCCAACTAAAAAGTCCGGGTAAAATTACGAACCCAACTAAAAAGTCCGGGTAAAAAATACGAACCCAACTAAAACTCCGGGTAAAATTACGAACCCAACTAAAACTCCGGGTAAAATTACGAACCCAACTAAAACTCCGGGTAAAATTACGAACCCAACTAAAACTTCGGGTAAAATTACGAACCCAACTAAAAAGTCCGGGTAAAAAATACGAACCCAACTAAAAAGTCCGGGTAAAAATACGAACCTAACTTAAAACTCCAGGTAAAATTACGAACACAACTAAAACTCCGGGTAAAAAATACGAACCAAACGAAAAAGTCCGGGTAACATTTAGAACCCAACTAAAACTCCGGGTAAAAAAATACGAACCCAACTAAAACTCCGGGCAAAAATACTAACCCAACTAAAAAGTCCGGGTAAAAAATACGAACCCAACTAAAACTCCGGCTAAAATTACGAACCCAACTAAAACTCCGGGTAAAAATACGAACCCAACTAAAACTCCGGGTAAAAATACGAACCCAACTAAAACTCCGGGTAAAAATACTAACCCAACTAAAAAGTCCGGGTAAAAAATACGAACCCAACTAAAACTCCGGGTAAAATTACGAACCCAACTAAAACTCCGGGTAAAAAATACGAACCCAACTAAAACTCCGGATAAAATTACGAACGCAACTAAAACTCCGGGTAAAAAATACGAACCCAACTAAAACTCCGGGCAAAAATACTAACCCAACTAAGAAGTCCGGGTAAAAAATACGAACTCAACTAAAACTCCGGATAAAATTACGAACCCAACTAAAACTCCGGGTAAAAATACGAACCCAACTAAAACTCCGGGTAAAAATACTAACCCAACTAAAAAGTCCGGGTTAAAAATACGGACCCAACTAAAACTCCGGGTAAAATTACGAACCCAACTAAAACTCCGGGTAAAAATACAAACCCTACTAAAACTCCGGGTAAAAAATACTAACCCAACTAAATAGTCCGGGTAAAAGATACGAACCCAACTAAAACTCCGGGTAAAAAATACGAACCCAACTAAATAGTCCGGGTAAAAGATACGAACCCAACTAAAACTCCGGGTAAAATTACGAACCCAACTAAAACTCCGGGTAAAAATACGAACCCAACTAAAACTCCGGGTAAAAATACTTACCCAACTAAAAAGTCCGGGTAAAAAATACGAACCCAACTAAAACTCCGGGTAAAAATACAAACCCTACTAAAACTCCGGGTAAAAAATACTAACCCAACTAAATAGTCCGGGTAAAAGATACGAACCCAACTAAAACTCCGGGTGAAAATACTAACCCCAACTAAAAAGTCCGGGTCAAAAATACGAACCCAACTAAAACTCCGGGTAAAATTACGAACCCAACTAAAACTCCGGGTAAAATTACGAACCCAACTAAAACTCCGGGTAAAATTACGAACCCAACTAAAAGTCCGGGTAAAAAATGCTAACCCAACTAAAATGTCCGGGTAAAAAATACGAACCCAACTAAAACTCCGGGTAAAATTACGAACCCAACTAAAACTCCGGGTAAAATTACGAACCCAACTAAAAAGTCCGGGTAAAATTACGAACCCAAGTAAAAAGTCCGGGTAACCCAACCCAACCCAACTAAAACTCCGGGTAAAATTACGAACCCAACTAAAACTCCGGGTAAAATTACGAACCCAACTAAAAAGTCCGGGTAAAATTACGAACCCAACTAAAACTCCGGGTAAAAAATACGAACCAAACAAAAAAGTCTGGGTAACATTTAGAACCCAACTAAAACTCCGGGTAAAAAAATACGAACCCAACTAAAACTCCGGGCAAAAATACTAACCCAACTAAAAAGTCCGGGTAAAAAATACGAACCCAACTAAAACTCCGGCTAAAATTACGAACCCAACTAAAACTCCGGATAAAATTACGAACCCAACTAAAACTCCGGGTAAAAATACGAACCCAACTAAAACTCCGGGTAAAAATACGAACCCAACTAAAACTCCGGGTAAAAAATACGAACCCAACTAAAACTTCGGGTAAAAAATACGAACCCAACTAAAAAGTCCGGTAAAAAATATGAACCCAACTAAAACTCCGGGTAAAATTACCAACACAACTAAAACTCCGGGTAAAAATACGAACCCAACTAAAACTCCTTGTAAAAAATACGAACCCAACTAAAACTCCGGGTAAAAAATACGAACCCAACTAAAACTTCGGGTAAAAAATACGAACCCAACTAAAAAGTCCGGTAAAAAATATGAACCCAACTAAAACTCCGGGTAAAATTACCAACACAACTAAAACTCCGGGTAAAATTACGAACCCAACTAAAACTCCGGGTAAAATTACGAACCCAACTAAAAGTCCGGGTAAAAAATACGAACCCAACTAAAAAGTCCGGGTAAAATTGCGAACCCAACTAAAACTCCGGGTAAAATTACGAACCCAACTAAAACTCCGGGTAAAAAATACGAACCCAACTAAAAAGTTCGGATAAAAAATACGAACCTAACTTAAGACTCCGGGTAAAATTACGAACCCAACTAAAAAGTCCGGGTAAAATTACGAACCCAACTAAAACTCCGGGTAAAATTACTAACTCAACTAAAACTCCGGGTAAAATTACGAACCCAACTAAAACTCCGGGTAAAATTACGAACCCAACTAAAAGTCCGGGTAAAAAATACGAACCCAACTAAAAAGTCCGGGTAAAATTACGAACCCAACTAAAACTCCGGGTAAAATTACGAACCCAACTAAAACTCCGGGTAAAATTACGAACCCAAGTAAAACTCCGGGTAAAATTACGAACCCAACTAAAACTCCGGGTAAAATTACGAACCCAACTAAAAAGTCCGGGTAAAATTACGAACCCAAATAAAACTCCGGGTAAAAAATACGAACCCAACTAAAACTCCGGGTAAAAAATACGAACCAAACGAAAAAGTCCGGGTTACATTTAGAACCCAACTAAAACTCCGGGTAAAAAAATACGAACCCAACTAAAACTCCGGGCAAAAATACTAACCCAACTAAAAAGTCCGGGTAAAAAATACGAACACAACTAAAAAGTCCGGGTTAAAAATACGAACCCAACTAAAACTCCGGGTAAAATTACGAACCCAACTAAAACTCCGGGTAAAATTACGAACCCAACTAAAACTCCGGGTAAAATTACGAACCCAACTAAAACTCCGGGTAAAATTACGAACCCAACTAAAAAGTCCGGGTAAAATTACGAACCCAAATAAAACTCCGGGTAAAAAATACGAACCCAACTAAAAAGTCCGGGTAAAAATACGAACCTAACTTAAAACTCCAGGTAAAATTACGAACCCAACTAAAACTCCGGGTAAAAAATACGAACCAAACGAAAAAGTCCGGGTAACATTTAGAACCCAACTAAAACTCCGGGTAAAAAAATACGAACCCAACTAAAACTCCGGGTAAAATTACGAACCCAACTAAAACTCCGGGTAAAAAATACGAACCCAACTAAAACTCCGGATAAAATTACGAACGCAACTAAAACTCCGGGTAAAATTACGAACCCAACTAAAACTCCGGGTAAAAAATACGAACCCAACTAAAACTCCGGGCAAAAATACTAACCCAACTAAGAAGTCCGGGTAAAAAATACGAACTCAACTAAAACTCCGGATAAAATTACGAACCCAACTAAAACTCCGGGTAAAAATACGAACCCAACTAAAACTCCGGGTAAAAATACTAACCCAACTAAAAAGTCGGGGTTAAAAATACGGACCCAACTAAAACTCCGGGTAAAATTACGAACCCAAGTAAAACTCCGGGTAAAATTACGAACCCAACTAAAACTCCGGGTAAAATTACGAACCCAACTAAAAAGTCCGGGTAAAATTACGAACCCAAGTAAAAAGTCCGGGTAACCCAACCCAACCCAACTAAAACTCCGGGTAAAATTACGAACCCAACAAAAACTCCGGGTAAAAATACGAACCAAACAAAAAAGTCCGGGTAACATTTAGAACCCAACTAAAACTCCGGGTAAAAAAATACGAACCCACCAACTAAAACTCCGGGCAAGAATACTAACCCAACTAAAAAGTCCGGGTAAAAAATACGAACCCAACTAAAACTCCGGCTAAAATTACGAACCCAACTAAAACTTCGGATAAAATTACGAACCCAACTAAACTCCGGGTAAAAATACGAACCCAACTAAAACTCCGGGTAAAAATACGAACCCAACTAAAACTCCGGGTAAATTACGAACCCAACTAAAACTCCGGGTAAAATTACGAACCCAAGTAAAACTCCGGGGTAAAATTACGAACCCAAGTAAAACTCCGGGTAAAATTACGAACCCAACTAAAACTCCGGGTAAAATACGAACCCAACTAAAACTCCGGGTAAAATTACGAACCCAACTAAAAGTCCGGGTAAAAATACGAACCCAACTAAAACTCCGGGTAAAATTACGAACCCAACTAAAAAGTCCGGGTTAAAAATACGAACCCAAATAAAACTCCGGGTAAAATTACGAACCCAACTAAAACTCCGGGTAAAATTACGAACCCAACTAAAACTCCGGGTAAAATTACGAACCCAACTAAAACTCCGGGTAAAATTACGAACCCAACTAAAAAGTCCGGGTAAAATTACGAACCCAAATAAAACTCCGGGTAAAAAATACGAACCCAACTAAAAAGTCCGGGTAAAAATACGAACCTAACTTAAAACTCCAGGTAAAATTACGAACCCAACTAAAACTCCGGGTAAAAAATACGAACCAAACGAAAAAGTCCGGGTAACATTTAGAACCAACTAAAACTCCGGGTAAAAAAATACGAACCCAACTAAAACTCCGGGTAAAATTACGAACCAACTAAAACTCCGGGTAAAAAATACGAACCCAACTAAAACTCCGGATAAAATTACGAACGCAACTAAAACTCCGGGTAAAATTACGAACCCAACTAAAACTCCGGGTAAAAAATACGAACCCAACTAAAACTCCGGGCAAAAATACTAACCCAACTAAGAAGTCCGGGTAAAAAATACGAACTCAACTAAAACTCCGGATAAAATTACGAACCCAACTAAAACTCCGGGTAAAAATACGAACCCAACTAAAACTCCGGGTAAAAATACTAACCCAACTAAAAAGTCGGGGTTAAAAATACGGACCCAACTAAAACTCCGGGTAAAATTACGAACCCAAGTAAAACTCCGGGTAAATTACGAACCCAACTAAAACTCCGGGTAAAATTACGAACCCAACTAAAAAGTCCGGGTAAAATTACGAACCCAAGTAAAAAGTCCGGGTAACCCAACCCAACCCAACTAAAACTCCGGGTAAAATTACGAACCCAACAAAAACTCCGGTAAAAATACGAACCAAACAAAAAAGTCCGGGTAACATTTAGAACCCAACTAAAACTCCGGGTAAAAAAATACGAACCCAACTAAAACTCCGGGCAAGAATACTAACCCAACTAAAAAGTCCGGGTAAAAAATACGAACCCAACTAAAACTCCGGCTAAAATTACGAACCCAACTAAAACTTCGGATAAAATTACGAACCCAACTAAACTCCGGGTAAAAATACGAACCCAACTAAAACTCCGGGTAAAAATACGAACCCAACTAAAACTCCGGGTAAAAAATACGAACCCAACTAAACTTCGGGTAAAAAATACGAACCCAACTAAAAAGTCCGGTAAAAAATATGAGCCCAACTAAAACTCCGGGTAAAATTACCAACACAACTAAAACTCCGGGTAAAAATACGAACCCAACTAAAACTCCTTGTAAAAAATACGAACCCAACTAAAACTCCGGGTAAAAAATACGAACCCAACTAAACTTCGGGTAAAAAATACGAATCCAACTAAAAAGTCCGGTAAAAAATATGAACCCAACTAAAACTCCGGGTAAAATTACCAACACAACTAAAACTCCGGGTAAAATTACGAACCCAACTAAAACTCCGGGTAAAATTACGAACCCAACTAAAAGTCCGTTTAAAAAATACGAACCCAACTAAAAAGTCCGGGTAAAATTGCGAACCCAACTAAAACTCCGGGTAAAATTACGAACCCAACTAAAACTCCGGGTAAAAAATACGAACCCAACTAAAAAGTCCGGATAAAAAATACGAACCTAACTTAAGACTCCGGGTAAAATTACGAACCCAACTAAAAAGTCCGGGTAAAATTACGAACCCAACTAAAACTCCGGGTAAAATTACTAACTCAACTAAAACTCCGGGTAAAATTACGAACCCAACTAAAACTCCGGGTAAAATTACGAACCCAACTAAAAGTCCGGGTAAAAAATACGAACCCAACTAAAAAGTCCGGGTAAAATTACGAACCCAACTAAAACTCCGGGTAAAATTACGAACCCAACTAAAACTCCGGGTAAAATTACGAACCCAAGTAAAACTCCGGGTAAAATTACGAACCCAAGTAAAACTCCGGGTAAAATTACGAACCCAACTAAAACTCCGGGTAAAATTACGAACCCAACTAAAACTCCGGGTAAAATTACGAACCCAACTAAAAGTCCGGGTAAAAATACGAACCCAACTAAAAAGTCCGGGTAACTCAAGACTCCGGGTAAAATTACGAACCCAACTAAAACTCCGGGTAAAATTACGAACCCAACTAAAACTCCGGGTAAAATTACGAACCCAACTAAAAGTCCGGGTAAAAAATTCGAATACAACTAAAAAGTCCGGGTTAAAAATACGAACCCAACTAAAACTCCGGGTAAAATTACGAACCCAACTAAAACTCCGGGTAAAATTACGAACCCAACTAAAACTCCGGGTAAAATTACGAACCCAACTAAAACTCCGGGTAAAATTACGAACCCAACTAAAAAGTCCGGGTAAAATTACGAACCCAACTAAAAAGTCCGGGTAAAAAATACGAACCCAACTAAAACTCCGGGTAAAATTACGAACCCAACTAAAACTCCGGGTAAAATTACGAACCCAACTAAAACTCCGGGTAAAATTACGAACCCAACTAAAACTTCGGGTAAAATTACGAACCCAACTAAAAAGTCCGGGTAAAAAATACGAACCCAACTAAAAAGTCCGGGTAAAAATACGAACCTAACTTAAAACTCCAGGTAAAATTACGAACACAACTAAAACTCCGGGTAAAAAATACGAACCAAACGAAAAAGTCCGGGTAACATTTAGAACCCAACTAAAACTCCGGGTAAAAAAATACGAACCCAACTAAAACTCCGGGCAAAAATACTAACCCAACTAAAAAGTCCGGGTAAAAAATACGAACCCAACTAAAACTCCGGCTAAAATTACGAACCCAACTAAAACTCCGGGTAAAAATACGAACCCAACTAAAACTCCGGGTAAAAATACGAACCCAACTAAAACTCCGGGTAAAAATACTAACCCAACTAAAAAGTCCTGGTAAAAAATACGAACCCAACTAAAACTCCGGGTAAAATTACGAACCCAACTAAAACTCCGGGTAAAAAATACGAACCCAACTAAAACTCCGGATAAAATTACGAACGCAACTAAAACTCCGGGTAAAATTACGAACCCAACTAAAACTCCGGGTAAAAAATACGAACCCAACTAAAACTCCGGGCAAAAATACTAACCCAACTAAGAAGTCCGGGTAAAAAATACGAACTCAACTAAAACTCCGGATAAAATTACGAACCCAACTAAAACTCCGGATAAAAATACGAACCCAACTAAAACTCCGGGTAAAAATACTAACCCAACTAAAAAGTCCGGGTTAAAAATACGGACCCAACTAAAACTCCGGGTAAAATTACGAACCCAACTAAAACTCCGGGTAAAAATACAAACCCTACTAAAACTCCGGGTAAAAAATACTAACCCAACTAAATAGTCCGGGTAAAAGATACGAACCCAACTAAAACTCCGGGTAAAAAATACGAACCCAACTAAATAGCCCGGGTAAAAGATACGAACCCAACTAAAACTCCGGGTAAAATTACGAACCCAACTAAAACTCCGGGTAAAAATACGAACCCAACTAAAACTCCGGGTAAAAATACTTACCCAACTAAAAAGTCCGGGTAAAAAATACGAACCCAACTAAAACTCCGGGTAAAAATACAAACCCTACTAAAACTCCGGGTAAAAAATACTAACCCAACTAAATAGTCCGGGTAAAAGATACGAACCCAACTAAAACTCCGGGTAAAAATACTAACCCCAACTAAAAAGTCCGGGTCAAAAATACGAACCCAACTAAAACTCCGGGTAAAATTACGAACCCAACTAAAACTCCGGGTAAAATTACGAACCCAACTAAAACTCCGGGTAAAATTACGAACCCAACTAAAAGTCCGGGTAAAAAATGCTAACCCAACTAAAATGTCCGGGTAAAAAATACGAACCCAACTAAAACTCCGGGTAAAATTACGAACCCAACTAAAACTCCGGGTAAAATTACGAACCCAACTAAAAAGTCCGGGTAAAATTACGAACCCAAGTAAAAAGTCCGGGTAACCCAACCCAACCCAACTAAAACTCCGGGTAAAATTACGAACCCAACTAAAACTCCGGGTAAAATTACGAACCCAACTAAAAAGTCCGGGTAAAATTACGAACCCAACTAAAACTCCGGGTAAAAAATACGAACCAAACAAAAAAGTCCGGGTAACATTTAGAACCCAACTAAAACTCCGGGTAAAAAAATACGAACCCAACTAAAACTCCGGGCAAAAATACTAACCCAACTAAAAAGTCCGGGTAAAAAATACGAACCCAACTAAAACTCCGGCTAAAATTACGAACCCAACTAAAACTCCGGATAAAATTACGAACCCAACTAAAACTCCGGGTAAAAATACGAACCCAACTAAAACTCCGGGTAAAAATACGAACCCAACTAAAACTCCGGGTAAAAAATACGAACCCAACTAAAACTTCGGGTAAAAAATACGAACCCAACTAAAAAGTCCGGTAAAAAATATGAACCCAACTAAAACTCCGGGTAAAATTACCAACACAACTAAAACTCCGGGTAAAAATACGAACCCAACTAAAACTCCTTGTAAAAAATACGAACCCAACTAAAACTCCGGGTAAAAAATACGAACCCAACTAAAACTTCGGGTAAAAAATACGAACCCAACTAAAAAGTCCGGTAAAAAATATGAACCCAACTAAAACTCCGGGTAAAATTACCAACACAACTAAAACTCCGGGTAAAATTACGAACCCAACTAAAACTCCGGGTAAAATTACGAACCCAACTAAAAGTCCGGGTAAAAAATACGAACCCAACTAAAAAGTCCGGGTAAAATTGCGAACCCAACTAAAACTCCGGGTAAAATTACGAACCCAACTAAAACTCCGGGTAAAAAATACGAACCCAACTAAAAAGTCCGGATAAAAAATACGAACCTAACTTAAGACTCCGGGTAAAATTACGAACCCAACTAAAAAGTCCGGGTAAAATTACGAACCCAACTAAAACTCCGGGTAAAATTACTAACTCAACTAAAACTCCGGGTAAAATTACGAACCCAACTAAAACTCCGGGTAAAATTACGAACCCAACTAAAAGTCCGGGTAAAAAATACGAACCCAACTAAAAAGTCCGGGTAAAATTACGAACCCAACTAAAACTCCGGGTAAAATTACGAACCCAACTAAAACTCCGGGTAAAATTACGAACCCAAGTAAAACTCCGGGTAAAATTACGAACCCAACTAAAACTCCGGGTAAAATTACGAACCCAACTAAAAAGTCCGGGTAAAATTACGAACCCAAATAAAACTCCGGGTAAAAAATACGAACCCAACTAAAACTCCGGGTAAAAAATACGAACCAAACGAAAAAGTCCGGGTTACATTTAGAACCCAACTAAAACTCCGGGTAAAAAAATACGAACCCAACTAAAACTCCGGGCAAAAATACTAACCCAACTAAAAAGTCCGGGTAAAAAATACGAACCCAACTAAAACTCCGGCTAAAATTACGAACCCAACTAAAACTCCGGGTAAAAATACGAACCCAACTAAAACTCCGGGTAAAAATACGAACCCAACTAAAACTCCGGGTAAAAATACTAACCCAACTAAAAAGTCCGGGTAAAAAATACGAACCCAACTAAAACTCCGGGTAAAAAATACTAACCCAACTAAATAGTCCGGGTAAAAGATACGAACCCAACTAAAACTCCGGGTAAAAATACTAACCCCAACTAAAAAGTCCGGGTCAAAAATACGAACCCAACTAAAACTCCGGGTAAAATTACGAACCCAACTAAAACTCCGGGTAAAATTACGAACCCAACTAAAACTCCGGGTAAAATTACGAACCCAACTAAAAGTCCGGGTAAAAAATGCTAACCCAACTAAAATGTCCGGGAAAAAAATACGAACCCAACTAAAACTCCGGGTAAAATTACGAACCCAACTAAAACTCCGGGTAAAATTACGAACCCAACTAAAAAGTCCGGGTAAAATTACGAACCCAAGTAAAAAGTCCGGGTAACCCAACCCAACCCAACTAAAACTCCGGGTAAAATTACGAACCCAACTAAAACTCCGGGTAAAATTACGAACCCAACTAAAAAGTCCGGGTAAAATTACGAACCCAACTAAAACTCCGGGTAAAAAATACGAACCAAACAAAAAAGTCCGGGTAACATTTAGAACCCAACTAAAACTCCGGGTAAAAAAATACGAACCCAACTAAAACTCCGGGCAAAAATACTAACCCAACTAAAAAGTCCGGGTAAAAAATACGAACCCAACTAAAACTCCGGCTAAAATTACGAACCCAACTAAAACTCCGGATAAAATTACGAACCCAACTAAAACTCCGGGTAAAAATACGAACCCAACTAAAACTCCGGGTAAAAATACGAACCCAACTAAAACTCCGGGTAAAAAATACGAACCCAACTAAAACTTCGGGTAAAAAATACGAACCCAACTAAAAAGTCCGGTAAAAAATATGAACCCAACTAAAACTCCGGGTAAAATTACCAACACAACTAAAACTCCGGGTAAAAATACGAACCCAACTAAAACTCCTTGTAAAAAATACGAACCCAACTAAAACTCCGGGTAAAAAATACGAACCCAACTAAAACTTCGGGTAAAAAATACGAACCCAACTAAAAAGTCCGGTAAAAAATATGAACCCAACTAAAACTCCGGGTAAAATTACCAACACAACTAAAACTCCGGGTAAAATTACGAACCCAACTAAAACTCCGGGTAAAATTACGAACCCAACTAAAAGTCCGGGTAAAAAATACGAACCCAACTAAAAAGTCCGGGTAAAATTGCGAACCCAACTAAAACTCCGGGTAAAATTACGAACCCAACTAAAACTCCGGGTAAAAAATACGAACCCAACTAAAAGTCCGGATAAAAAATACGAACCTAACTTAAGACTCCGGGTAAAATTACGAACCCAACTAAAAAGTCCGGGTAAAATTACGAACCCAACTAAAACTCCGGGTAAAATTACTAACTCAACTAAAACTCCGGGTAAAATTACGAACCCAACTAAAACTCCGGGTAAAATTACGAACCCAACTAAAAGTCCGGGTAAAAAATACGAACCCAACTAAAAAGTCCGGGTAAAATTACGAACCCAACTAAAACTCCGGGTAAAATTACGAACCCAACTAAAACTCCGGGTAAAATTACGAACCCAAGTAAAACTCCGGGTAAAATTACGAACCCAACTAAAACTCCGGGTAAAATTACGAACCCAACTAAAAAGTCCGGGTAAAATTACGAACCCAAATAAAACTCCGGGTAAAAAATACGAACCCAACTAAAACTCCGGGTAAAAAATACGAACCAAACGAAAAAGTCCGGGTTACAATTAGAACCCAACTAAAACTCCGGGTAAAAAAATACGAACCCAACTAAAACTCCGGGCAAAAATACTAACCCAACTAAAAAGTCCGGGTAAAAAATACGAACCCAACTAAAGCTCCGGCTAAAATTACGAACCCAACTAAAACGCCGGGTAAAAATACGAACCCAACTAAAACTCCGGGTAAAAATACGAACCCAACTAAAACTCCGGGTAAAAATACTAACCCAACTAAAAAGTCCGGGTAAAAAATACGAACCCAACTAAAACTCCGGGTAAAATTACGAACCCAACTAAAACTCCGTGTAAAAAATACGAACCCAACTAAAACTCCGGATAAAATTACGAACGCAACTAAAACTCCGGGTAAAATTACGAACCCAACTAAAACTCCGGGTAAAAAATACGAACCCAACTAAAACTCCGGGCAAAAATACTAACCCAACTAAGAAGTCCGGGTAAAAAATACGAACTCAACTAAAACTCCGGATAAAATTACGAACCCAACTAAAACTCCGGGTAAAAATACGAACCCAACTAAAACTCCGGGTAAAAATACTAACCCAACTAAAAAGTCCGGGTTAAAAATACGGACCCAACTAAAACTCCGGGTAAAATTACGAACCCAACTAAAACTCCGGGTAAAAATACAACTACTAAAACTCCGGGTAAAAAATACTAACCCAACTAAATAGTCCGGGTAAAAGATACGAACCCAACTAAAACTCCGGGTAAAAAATACGAACCCAACTAAATAGTCCGGGTAAAAGATACGAACCCAACTAAAACTCCGGGTAAAATTACGAACCCAACTAAAACTCCGGGTAAAAATACGAACCCAACTAAAACTCCGGGTAAAAATACTTACCCAACTAAAAAGTCCGGGTAAAAAATACGAACCCAACTAAAACTCCGGGTAAAAAATACGAACCCAACTAAAGCTCCGGGTAAAAAGTACGAACCCAACTAAAACTCCGGGTAAAAAATGCTAACCCAACTAAAATGTCAGGGTAAAAAATACGAACCCAACTAAAACTCCGGGTAAAATTACGAACCCAACTAAAAAGTCCGGGTAAAATTACGAACCCAACTAAAACTCCGTGTAAAATTACTAACTCAACTAAAACTCCGGGTAAAATTACGAACCCAACTAAAACTCCGGGTAAAATTACGAACCCAACTAAAAGTCCGGGTAAAAAATACGAACCCAACTAAAAAGTCCGGGTAAAATTACGAACCCAACTAAAACTCCGGGTAAAATTACGAACCCAACTAAAACTCCGGGTAAAATTACGAACCCAAGTAAAACTCCGGGTAAAATTACGAACCCATGTAAAACTCCTGGTAAAATTACGAACCCAACTAAAACTCCGGGTAAAATTACGAACCCAACTAAAACTCCGGGTAAAATTACGAACCCAACTAAAAGTCCGGATAAAAATACGAACCCAACTAAAAAGTCCGGGTAACTCAAGACTCCGGGTAAAATTACGAACCCAACTAAAACTCCGGGTAAAATTACGAACCCAACTAAAACTCCGGGTAAAATTACGAACCCAACTAAAAGTCCGGGTGAAAAATACGAACACAACTAAAAAGTCCGGGTTAAAAATACGAACCCAACTAAAACTCCGGGTAAAATTACGAACCCAACTAAAACTCCGGGTAAAATTACGAACCCAACTAAAACTCCGGGTAAAATTACGAACCCAACTAAAACTCCGGGTAAAATTACGAACCCAACTAAAAAGTCCGGGTAAAATTACGAACCCAAATAAAACTCCGGGTAAAAAATACGAACCCAACTAAAACTCCGGGTAAAAAATACGAACCAAACGAAAAAGTCCGGGTTACATTTAGAACCCAACTAAAACTCCGGGTAAAAAAATACGAACCCAACTAAAACTCCGGGCAAAAATACTAACCCAACTAAAAAGTCCGGGTAAAAAATACGAACCCAACTAAAACTCCGGCTAAAATTACGAACCCAACTAAAACTCCGGGTAAAAATACGAACCCAACTAAAACTCCGGGTAAAAATACGAACCCAACTAAAACTCCGGGTAAAAATACTAACCCAACTAAAAAGTCCGGGTAAAAAATACGAACCCAACTAAAACTCCGGGTAAAATTACGAACCCAACTAAAACTCCGGGTAAAAAATACGAACCCAACTAAAACTCCGGATAAAATTACGAACGCAACTAAAACTCCGGGTAAAATTACGAACCCAACTAAAACTCCGGGTAAAAAATACGAACCCAACTAAAACTCCGGGCAAAAATACTAACCCAACTAAGAAGTCCGGGTAAAAAATACGAACTCAACTAAAACTCCGGATAAAATTACGAACCCAACTAAAACTCCGGGTAAAAATACGAACCCAACTAAAACTCCGGGTAAAAATACTAACCCAACTAAAAAGTCCGGGTTAAAACTACGGACCCAACTAAAACTCCGGGTAAAATTACGAACCCAACTAAAACTCCGGGTAAAAATACAAACCCTACTAAAACTCCGGGTAAAAAATACTAACCCAACTAAATAGTCCGGGTAAAAGATACGAACCCAACTAAAACTCCGGGTAAAAAATACGAACCCAACTAAATAGTCCGGGTAAAAGATACGAACCCAACTAAAACTCCGGGTAAAATTACGAACCCAACTAAAACTCCGGGTAAAAATACGAACCCAACTAAAACTCCGGGTAAAAATACTTACCCAACTAAAAAGTCCGGGTAAAAAATACGAACCCAACTAAAACTCCGGGTAAAAAATACGAACCCAACTAAAGCTCCGGGTAAAAAGTACGAACCCAACTAAAACTCCGGGTAAAAAATGCTAACCCAACTAAAATGTCAGGGTAAAAAATACGAACCCAACTAAAACTCCGGGTAAAATTACGAACCCAACTAAAACTCCGGGTAAAAATACGAACCCAACTAAAACTCCGGGTAAAAATACTAACCCCAACTAAAAAGTCCGGGTCAAAAATACGAACCCAACTAAAACTCCGGGTAAAATTACGAACCCAACTAAAACTCCGGGTAAAATTACGAACCCAACTAAAAGTCCGGGTAAAAAATACGAACCCAACTAAAAAGTCCGGGTAAAATTACGAACCCAAGTAAAACTCCGGGTAAAATTACGAACCCAACTAAAACTCCGGGTAAAATTACGAACCCAACTAAAAAGTCCGGGTAAAATTACGAACCCAAGTAAAAAGTCCGGGTAACCCAACCCAACCCAACTAAAACTCCGGGTAAAATTACGAACCCAACTAAAACTCCGGGTAAAATTACGAACCCAACTAAAAAGTCCGGGTAAAATTACGAACCCAACTAAAACTCCGGGTAAAAAATACGAACCAAACAAAAAAGTCCGGGTAAAATTTAGAACCCAACTAAAACTCCGTGTAAAAAAATACGAACCCAACTAAAACTCCGGGCAAAAATACTAACCCAACTAAAAAATCCGGGTAAAAAATACGAACCCAACTAAAACTCCGGATAAAATTACGAACCCAACTAAAACTCCGGGTAAAAATACGAACCCAACTAAAACTCCGGGTAAAAATACGAACCCAACTAAAACTCCGGGTAAAAAATACGAACCCAACTAAAACTTCGGGTAAAAAATACGAACCCAACTAAAAAGTCCGGTAAAAAATATGAACCCAACTAAAACTCCGGGTAAAATTACTAACACAACTAAAGCTCCGGGTATAAATACGAACCCAACTAAAACTCCTTGTAAAAAATGCGAACCCAACTAAAACTCCGGGTAAAAAATACGAACCCAACTAAAACTTCGGGTAAAAAATACGAACCCAACTAAAAAGTCCGGTAAAGAATATGAACCCAACTAAAACTCCGGGTAAAATTACCAACACAACTAAAACTCCGGGTAAAATTACGAACCCAACTAAAACTCCGGGTAAAATTACGAACCCAACTAAAACTCGGGTAAAATTACGAACCCAACTAAAAAGTCCGGGTAAAATTACGAACCCAACTAAAACTCCGGGTAAAAAATACAAACCAAACAAAAAAGTCCGGGTAACATTTAGAACCCAACTAAAACTCCGGGTAAAAAAATACGAATCCTACTAAAACTCCGGGCAAAAATACTAACCCAACTAAAAAGTCCGGGTAAAAAATACGAACCCAACTAAAACTCCGGATAAAATTACGAACCCAACTAAAACTCCGGGTAAAAATACGAACCCAACTAAAACTCCGGGTAAAAATACGAACCCAACTAAAACTCCGGGTAAAAAATACGAACCCAACTAAAACTTCGGGTAAAAAATACGAACCCAACTAAAAAGTCCGGTAAAAAATATGAACCCAACTAAAACTCCGGGTAAAATTACCAACACAACTAAAACTCCGGGTAAAAATACGAACCCAGCTAAAACTCCTTGTAAAAAATACGAATCCAACTAAAACTCCGGGTAAAAAATACGAACCCAACTAAAACTCCGGGTAAAATTACGAACCCAACTAAAAGTCCGGGTAAAATTACGAACCCAACTAAAACTCCGGGTGAAATTACTAACTCAACTAAAACTCCGGGTAAAATTGCGAACCCAACTAAAACTCCGGGTAAAATTACGAACCCAACTAAAACTCCGGGTAAAAAATACGAACCCAACTAAAACTCCGGATAAAATTACGAACGCAACTAAAACTCCGGGTAAAATTACGAACCCAACTAAAACTCCGGGTAAAAAATACGAACCCAACTAAAACTCCGGGCAAAAATACTAACCCAACTAAGAAGTCCGGGTAAAAAATACGAACTCAACTAAAACTTCGGATAAAATTACGAACCCAACTAAAACTCCGGGTAAAAATACGAACCCAACTAAAACTCCGGGTAAAAATACTAACCCAACTAAAAAGTCCGGGTTAAAAATACGGACCCAACTAAAACTCCGGGTAAAATTACGAACCCAAGTAAAACTCCGGGTAAAATTACGAACCCAACTAAAACTCCGGGTAAAATTACGAACCCAACTAAAAAGTCCGGGTAAAATTACGAACCCAAGTAAAAAGTCCGGGTAACCCAACCCAACCCAACTAAAACTCCGGGTAAAATTACGAACCCAACTAAAACTCCGGGTAAAATTACGAACCCAACTAAAAGTCCGGGTAAAAAATACGAACCCAACTAAAAAGTCCGGGTTAAAAATACGAACCCAACTAAAACTCCGGGTAAAATTACGAACCCAACTAAAACTCCGGGTAAAATTACGAACCCAACTAAAACTCCGGGTAAAATTATGAACCCAACTAAAACTCCGGGTAAAATTACGAACCCAACTAAAAAGTCCGGGTAAAATTACGAACCCAAATAAAACTCCGGGTAAAAAATACGAACCCAACTAAAAAGTCCGGGTAAAAATACGAACCTAACTTAAAACTCGAGGTAAAATTACGAACCCAACTAAAACTCCGGGTAAAAAATACGAACCAAACAAAAAAGTCCGGGTAACATTTAGAACCCAACTAAAACTCCGGGTAAAAAAATACGAACCCAACTAAAACTCCGGGCAAAAATACTAACCCAACTAAAAAGTCCGGGTAAAAAATACGAACCCAACTAAGACTCCGGGTAAAATTACGAACCCAACTAAAACTCCGGGTAAAATTACGAACCCAACTAAAACTCTGGGTAAAATTACGAACCCAACTAAAACTCCGGGTAAAATTACGAACCCAACTAAAAAGTCCGGGTAAAATTACGAACCCAAATAAAACTCCGGGTAAAAAATACGAACCCAACTAAAAAGTCCGGGTAAAAATACGAACCTAACTTCAAACTCCAGGTAAAATTACGAACCCAACTAAAACTCCGGGTAAAAAATACGGACCAAACAAAAAAGTCCGGGTAACATTTAGAACCCAACTAAAACTCCGGGTAAAAAAATACGAACCCAAATAAAACTCCGGGCAAAAATACTAACCCAACTAAAAAGTCCGGGTAAAAAATACGAACCCAACTAAAACTCCGGCTAAAATTACGAACCCAACTAAAAGTCCGGATAAAATTACGAACCCAACTAAAACTCCGGGTAAAAATACGAACCCAACTAAAACTCCGGGTAAAAATACGAACCCAACTAAAACTCCGGGTAAAAAATACGAACCCAACTAAAACTTCGGGTAAAAAATACGAACCCAACTAAAAAGTCCGGTAAAAAATATGAGCCCAACTAAAACTCCGGGTAAAATTACCAACACAACTAAAACTCCGGGTAAAAATACGAACCCAACTAAAACTCCTTGTAAAAAATACGAACCCAACTAAAACTCCGGGTAAAAAATACGAACCCAACTAAAACTTCGGGTAAAAAATACGAACCCAACTAAAAAGTCCGGTAAAAAATATGAACCCAACTAAAACTCCGGGTAAAATTACCAACACAACTAAAACTCCGGGTAAAATTACGAACCCAACTAAAACTCCGGGTAAAATTACGAACCCAACTAAAACTCCGGGTAAAATTACGAACCCAACTAAAAAGTCCGGGTAAAATTACGAACCCAACTAAAACTCCGGGTAAAAAATACAAACCAAACAAAAAAGCCCGGGTAACATTTAGAACCCAACTAAAACTCCGGGTAAAAAAATACGAATCCTACTAAAACTCCGGGCAAAAATACTAACCCAACTAAAAAGTCCGGGTAAAAAATACGAACCCAACTAAAACTCCGGATAAAATTACGAACCCAACTAAAACTCCGGGTAAAAATACGAACCCAACTAAAACTCCGGGTAAAAATACGAACCCAACTAAAACTCCGGGTAAAAAATACGAACCCAACTAAAACTTCGGGTAAAAAATACGAACCCAACTAAAAAGTCCGGTAAAAAATATGAACCCAACTAAAACTCCGGGTAAAATTACCAACACAACTAAAACTCCGGGTAAAAATACGAACCCAGCTAAAACTCCTTGTAAAAAATACGAATCCAACTAAAACTCCGGGTAAAAAATACGAACCCAACTAAAACTCCGGGTAAAATTACGAACCCAACTAAAAAGTCCGGGTAAAATTACGAACCCAACTAAAACTCCGGGTGAAATTACTAACTCAACTAAAACTCCGGGTAAAATTGCGAACCCAACTAAAACTCCGGGTAAAATTACGAACCCAACTAAAACTCCGGGTAAAAAATACGAACCCAACTAAAACTCCGGATAAAATTACGAACGCAACTAAAACTCCGGGTAAAATTACGAACCCAACTAAAACTCCGGGTAAAAAATACGAACCCAACTAAAACTCCGGGCAAAAATACTAACCCAACTAAGAAGTCCGGGTAAAAAATACGAACTCAACTAAAACTCCGGATAAAATTACGAACCCAACTAAAACTCCGGGTAAAAATACGAACCCAACTAAAACTCCGGGTAAAAATACTAACCCAACTAAAAAGTCCGGGTTAAAAATACGGACCCAACTAAAACTCCGGGTAAAATTACGAACCCAAGTAAAACTCCGGGTAAAATTACGAACCCAACTAAAACTCCGGGTAAAATTACGAACCCAACTAAAAAGTCCGGGTAAAATTACGAACCCAAGTAAAAAGTCCGGGTAACCCAACCCAACCCAACTAAAACTCCGGGTAAAATTACAAACCCAACTAAAACTCCGGGTAAAATTACGAACCCAACTAAAAGTCCGGGTAAAAAATACGAACCCAACTAAAAAGTCCGGGTTAAAAATACGAACCCAACTAAAACTCCGGGTAAAATTACGAACCCAACTAAACTCCGGGTAAAATTACGAACCCAACTAAAACTCCGGGTAAAATTATGAACCCAACTAAAACTCCGGGTAAAATTACGAACCCAACTAAAAAGTCCGGGTAAAATTACGAACCCAAATAAAACTCCGGGTAAAAAATACGAACCCAACTAAAAAGTCCGGGTAAAAATACGAACCTAACTTAAAACTCGAGGTAAAATTACGAACCCAACTAAAACTCCGGGTAAAAAATACGAACCAAACAAAAAAGTCCGGGTAACATTTAGAACCCAACTAAAACTCCGGGTAAAAAAATACGAACCCAACTAAAACTCCGGGCAAAAATACTAACCCAACTAAAAAGTCCGGGTAAAAAATACGAACCCAACTAAGACTCCGGGTAAAATTACGAACCCAACTAAAACTCCGGGTAAAATTACGAACCCAACTAAAACTCTGGGTAAAATTACGAACCCAACTAAAACTCCGGGTAAAATTACGAACCCAACTAAAAAGTCCGGGTAAAATTACGAACCCAAATAAAACTCCGGGTAAAAAATACGAACCCAACTAAAAAGTCCGGGTAAAAATACGAACCTAACTTCAAACTCCAGGTAAAATTACGAACCCAACTAAAACTCCGGGTAAAAAATACGGACCAAACAAAAAAGTCCGGGTAACATTTAGAACCCAACTAAAACTCCGGGTAAAAAAATACGAACCCAAATAAAACTCCGGGCAAAAATACTAACCCAACTAAAAAGTCCGGGTAAAAAATACGAACCCAACTAAAACTCCGGCTAAAATTACGAACCCAACTAAAAGTCCGGATAAAATTACGAACCCAACTAAAACTCCGGGTAAAAATACGAACCCAACTAAAACTCCGGGTAAAAATACGAACCCAACTAAAACTCCGGGTAAAAAATACGAACCCAACTAAAACTTCGGGTAAAAAATACGAACCCAACTAAAAAGTCCGGTAAAAAATATGAGCCCAACTAAAACTCCGGGTAAAATTACCAACACAACTAAAACTCCGGGTAAAAATACGAACCCAACTAAAACTCCTTGTAAAAAATACGAACCCAACTAAAACTCCGGGTAAAAAATACGAACCCAACTAAAACTTCGGGTAAAAAATACGAACCCAACTAAAAAGTCCGGTAAAAAATATGAACCCAACTAAAACTCCGGGTAAAATTACCAACACAACTAAAACTCCGGGTAAAATTACGAACCCAACTAAAACTCCGGGTAAAATTACGAACCCAACTAAAAGTCCGGGTAAAAAATACGAACCCAACTAAAAAGTCCGGGTAAAATTGCGAACCCAACTAAAACTCCGGGTAAAATTACGAACCTAACTAAAACTCCGGGTAAAAAATACGAACCCAACTAAAAAGTCCGGATAAAAAATTCGAACCTAACTTAAGACTCCGGGTAAAATTACGAACCCAACCAAAAAGTCCGGGTAAAATTACGAACCCAACTAAAACTCCGGGTAAAATTACTAACTCAACTAAAACTCCGGGTAAAATTACGAACCCAACTAAAACTCCGGGTAAAATACGAACCCAACTAAAAGTCCGGGTAAAAAATACGAACCCAACTAAAAATTCCGGGTAAAATTACGAACCCAACTAAAACTCCGGGTAAAATTACGAACCCAACTAAAACTCCGGGTAAAATTACGAACCCAAGTAAAACTCCGGGTAAAATTACGAACCCAAGTAAAACTCCGGGTAAAATTACGAACCCAACTAAAACTCCGGGTAAAATTACGAACCCAACTAAAACTCCGGGTAAAATTACGAACCCAACTAAAAGTCCGGGTAAAAATACGAACCCAACTAAAAAGTCCGGGTAACTCAAGACTCCGGGTAAAATTACGAACCCAACTAAAACTCCGGGTAAAATTACGAACCCAACTAAAACTCCGGGTAAAATTACGAACCCAACTAAAAGTCCGGGTAAAAAATACGAACACAACTAAAAAGTCCGGGTTAAAAATACGAACCCAACTAAAACTCCGGGTAAAATTACGAACCCAACTAAAACTCCGGGTAAAATTACGAACCCAACTAAAACTCCGGGTAAAATTACGAACCCAACTAAAACTCCGGGTAAAATTACGAACCCAACTAAAAAGTCCGGGTAAAATTACGAACCCAAATAAAACTCCGGGTAAAAAATACGAACCCAACTAAAAAGTCCGGGTAAAAATACGAACCTAACTTAAAACTCCAGGTAAAATTACGAACCCAACTAAAACTCCGGGTAAAAAATACGAACCAAACGAAAAAGTCCGGGTAACATTTAGAACCCAACTAAAACTCCGGGTAAAAAAATACGAACCCAACTAAAACTCCGGGCAAAAATACTAACCCAACTAAAAAGTCCGGGTAAAAAATACGAACCCAACTAAAACTCCGGCTAAAATTACGAACCCAACTAAAACTCCGGGTAAAAATACGAACCCAACTAAAACTCCGGGTAAAAATACGAACCCAACTAAAACTCCGGGTAAAAATACTAACCCAACTAAAAAGTCCGGGTAAAAAATACGAACCCAACTAAAACTACGGGTAAAATTACGAACCCAACTAAAACTCCGGGTAAAAAATACGAACCCAACTAAAACTCCGGATAAAATTACGAACGCAACTAAAACTCCGGGTAAAATTACGAACCCAACTAAAACTCCGGGTAAAAAATACGAACCCAACTAAAACTCCGGGCAAAAATACTAACCCAACTAAGAAGTCCGGGTAAAAAATACGAACTCAACTAAAACTCCGGATAAAATAACGAACCCAACTAAAACTCCGGGTAAAAATACGAACCCAACTAAAACTCCGGGTAAAAATACTAACCCAACTAAAAAGTCCGGGTTAAAAATACGGACCCAACTAAAACTCCGGGTAAAATTACGAACCCAAGTAAAACTCCGGGTAAAATTACGAACCCAACTAAAACTCCGGGTAAAATTACGAACCCAACTAAAAAGTCCGGGTAAAATTACGAACCCAAGTAAAAAGTCCGGGTAACCCAACCCAACCCAACTAAAACTCCGGGTAAAATTACGAACCCAACAAAAATTCCGGGTAAAAATACGAACCTAACTTAAAACTCCAGGTAAAATTACGAACCCAACTAAAACTCCGGGTAAAAAATACGAACCAAACAAAAAAGTCCGGGTAACATTTAGAACCCAACTAAAACTCCGGGTAAAAAAATACGAACCCAACTAAAACTCCGGGCAAAAATACTAACCCAACTAAAAAGTCCGGGTAAAAAATATGAACCCAACTAAAACTCCGGCTAAAATTACGAACCCAACTAAAACTCCGGATAAAATTACGAACCCAACTAAACTCCGGGTCAAAATACGAACCCAACTAAAACTCCGGGTAAAAATACGAACCCAACTAAAACTCCGGGTAAAAAATACGAACCCAACTAAAACTTCGGGTAAAAAATACGAACCCAACTAAAAAGTCCGGTAAAAAATATGAGCCCAACTAAAACTCCGGGTAAAATTACCAACACAACTAAAACTCCGGGTAAAAATACGAACCCAACTAAAACTCCTTGTAAAAAATACGAACCCAACTAAAACTCCGGGTAAAAAATACGAACCCAACTAAAACTTCGGGTAAAAAATACGAACCCAACTAAAAAGTCCGGTAAAAAATATGAACCCAACTAAAACTCCGGGTAAAATTACCAACACAACTAAAACTCCGGGTAAAATTACGAACCCAACTAAAACTCCGGGTAAAATTACGAACCCAACTAAAAGTCCGGGTAAAAAATACGAACCCAACTAAAAAGTCCGGGTAAAATTGCGAACCCAACTAAAACTCCGGGTAAAATTACGAACCCAACTAAAACTCCGGGTAAAAAATACGAACCCAACTAAAAAGTCCGGATAAAAAATACGAACCTAACTTAAGACTCCGGGTAAAATTACGAACCCAACTAAAAAGTCCGGGTAAAATTACGAACCCAACTAAAACTCCGGGTAAAATTACTAACTCAACTAAAACTCCGGGTAAAATTACGAACCCAACTAAAACTCCGGGTAAAATTTCGAACCCAACTAAAAGTCCGGGTAAAAAATACGAACCCAACTAAAAAGTCCGGGTAAAATTACGAACCCAACTAAAACTCCGGGTAAAATTACGAACCCAACTAAAACTCCGGGTAAAATTACGAACCCAAGTAAAACTCCGGGTAAAATTACGAACCCAAGTAAAACTCCGGGTAAAATTACGAACCCAACTAAAACTCCGGGTAAAATTACGAACCCAACTAAAACTCCGGGTAAAATTACGAATCCAACTAAAAGTCCGGGTAAAAATACGAACCCAACTAAAAAGTCCGGGTTACTCAAGACTCCGGGTAAAATTACGAACCCAACTAAAACTCCGGGTAAAATTACGAACCCAACTAAAACTCCGGGTAAAATTACGAACCCAACTAAAAGTCCGGGTAAAAAATACGAATACAACTAAAAAGTCCGGGTTAAAAATACGAACCCAACTAAAACTCCGGGTAAAATTACGAACCCAACTAAAACTCCGGGTAAAATTACGAACCCAACTAAAACTCCGGGTAAAATTACGAACCCAACTAAAACTTCGGGTAAAATTACGAACCCAACTAAAAAGTCCGGGTAAAATTACGAACCCAAATAAAACTCCGGGTAAAAAATACGAACCCAACTAAAAAGTCCGGGTAAAAATACGAACCTAACTTAAAACTCCAGGTAAAATTACGAACACAACTAAAACTCCGGGTAAAAAATACGAACCAAACGAAAAAGTCCGGGTAACATTTAGAACCCAACTAAAACTCCGGGTAAAAAAATACGAACCCAACTAAAACTCCGGGCAAAAATACTAACCCAACTAAAAAGTCCGGGTAAAAAATACGAACCCAACTAAAACTCCGGCTAAAATTACGAACCCAACTAAAACTCCGGGTAAAAATACGAACCAAACGAAAAAGTCCGGGTAACATTTAGAACCCAACTAAAACTCCGGGTAAAAAAATACGAACCCAACTAAAACTCCGGGCAAAAATACTAACCCAACTAAAAAGTCGGGGTAAAAAATACGAACCCAACTAAAACTCCGGCTAAAATTACGAACCCAACTAAAACTCCGGGTAAAAATACGAACCCAACTAAAACTCCGGGTAAAAATACGAACCCAACTAAAACTCCGGGTAAAAATACTAACCACAACTAAAAAGTCCGGGTAAAAAATACGAACCCAACTAAAACTCCGGGTAAAATTACGAACCCAACTAAAACTCCGGGTAAAAAATACGAACCCAACTAAAACTCCGGATAAAATTACGAACGCAACTAAAACTCCGGGTAAAATTACGAACCCAACTAAAACTCCGGGTAAAAAATACGAACCCAACTAAAACTCCGGGCAAAAATACTAACCCAACTAAGAAGTCCGGGTAAAAAATACGAACTCAACTAAAACTCCGGATAAAATTACGAACCCAACTAAAACTCCGGGTAAAAATACGAACCCAACTAAAACTCCGGGTAAAAATACTAACCCAACTAAAAAGTCCGGGTTAAAAATACGGACCCAACTAAAACTCCGGGTAAAATTACGAACCCAACTAAAACTCCGGGTAAAAATACAAACCCTGCTAAAACTCCGGGTAAAAAATACTAACCCAACTAAATAGTCCGGGTAAAAGATACGAACCCAACTAAAACTCCGGGTAAAAAATACGAACCCAACTAAATAGTCCGGGTAAAAGATACGAACCCAACTAAAACTCCGGGTAAAATTACGAACCCAACTAAAACTCCGGGTAAAAATACGAACCCAACTAAAACTCCGGGTAAAAATACTTACCCAACTAAAAAGTCCGGGTAAAAAATACGAACCCAACTAAAACTCCGGGTAAAAATACAAACCCTACTAAAACTCCGGGTAAAAAATACTAACCCAACTAAATAGTCCGGGTAAAAGATACGAACCCAACTAAAACTCCGGGTAAAAATACTAACCCCAACTAAAAAGTCCGGGTCAAAAATACGAACCCAACTAAAACTCCGGGTAAAATTACGAACCCAACTAAAACTCCGGGTAAAATTACGAACCCAACTAAAACTCCGGGTAAAATTACGAACCCTACTAAAAGTCCGGGTAAAAAATGCTAACCCAACTAAAATGTCCGGGTAAAAAATACGAACCCAACTAAAACTCCGGGTAAAATTACGAACCCAACTAAAACTCCGGGTAAAATTACGAACCCAACTAAAAAGTCCGGGTAAAATTACGAGAACCCAAGTAAAAAGTCCGGGTAACCCAACCCAACCCAACTAAAACTCCGGGTAAATAACGAACCCAACTAAAACTCCGGGTAAAATTACGAACCCAACTAAAAAGTCCGGGTAAAATTACGAACCCAACTAAAACTCCGGGTAAAAAATACGAACCAAACAAAAAGTCCGGGTAACATTTAGAACCCAACTAAAACTCCGGGTAAAAAAATACGAACCCAACTAAAACTCCGGGCAAAAATACTAACCCAACTAAAAAGTCCGGGTAAAAAATACGAACCCAACTAAAACTCCGGCTAAAATTACGAACCCAACTAAAACTCCGGATAAAATTACGAACCCAACTAATAACTCCGGTAAAAATACGAACCCAACTAAAACTCCGGGTAAAAATACGAACCCAACTAAAACTCCGGGTAAAAAATACGAACCCAACTAAAACTTCGGGTAAAAAATACGAACCCAACTAAAAAGTCCGGTAAAAAATATGAACCCAACTAAAACTCCGGGTAAAATTACCAACACAACTAAAACTCCGGGTAAAAATACGAACCCAACTGAAACTCCTTGTAAAAAATACGAACCCAACTAAAACTCCGGGTAAAAAATACGAACCCAACTAAAACTTCGGGTAAAAAATACGAACCCAACTAAAAAGTCCGGTAAAAAATATGAACCCAACTAAAACTCCGGTAAAATTACCAACACAACTAAAACTCCGGGTAAAATTACGAACCCAACTAAAACTCCGGGTAAAAAATACGAACCCAACTAAAAAGTCCGGATAAAAATTACGAACCCAACTAAAACTCCGGGTAAAATTACGAACCCAACTAAAAAGTCCGGGTAAAATTACGAACCCAACTAAAACTCCGGGTAAAATTACTAACTCAACTAAAACTCCGGGTAAAATTACGAACCCAACTAAAACTCCGGGTAAAATTACGAACCCAACTAAAAGTCCGGGTAAAAAATACGAACCCAACTAAAAAGTCCGGGTAAAATTACGAACCCAACTAAAACTCCGGGTAAAATTACGAACCCAACTAAAACTCCGGGTAAAATTACGAACCCAAGTAAAACTCCGGGTAAAATTACGAACCCAAGTAAAACTCCGGGTAAAATTACGAACCCAACTAAAACTCCGGGTAAAATTACGAACCCAACTAAAACTCCGGGTAAAATTACGAACCCAACTAAAAGTCCGGGTAAAAATACGAACCCAACTAAAAAGTCCGGGTAACTCAAGACTCCGGGTAAAATTACGAACCCAACTAAAACTCCGGGTAAAATTACGAACCCAACTAAAACTCCGGGTAAAATTACGAACCCAACTAAAAGTCCGGGTAAAAAATACGAATACAACTAAAAAGTCCGGGTTAAAAATACGAACCCAATTAAAACTCCGGGTAAAATTACGAACCCAACTAAAACTCCGGGTAAAATTACGAACCCAACTAAAACTCCGGGTAAAATTACGAACCCAACTAAAACTCCGGGTAAAATTACGAACCCAACTAAAAAGTCCGGGTAAAATTACGAACCCAAATAAAACTCCGGGTAAAAAATACGAACCCAACTAAAAAGTCCGGGTAAAAATACGAACCTAACTTAAAAAGCCAGGTAAAATTACGAACACAACTAAAACTCCGGGTAAAAAATACGAACCAAACGAAAAAGTCCGGGTAACATTTAGAACCCAACTAAAACTCCGGGTAAAAAAATACGAACCCAACTAAAACTCCGGGCAAAAATACTAACCCATCTAAAAAGTCCGGGTAAAAAATACGAACCCAACTAAAACTCCGGCTAAAATTACGAACCCAACTAAAACTCCGGGTAAAAATACGAACCCAACTAAAACTCCGGGTAAAAATACGAACCCAACTAAAACTCCGGGTAAAAATACTAACCCAACTAAAAAGTCCGGGTAAAAAAATACGAACCCAACTAAAACTCCGGGTAAAATTACGAACCCAACTAAAACTCCGGGTAAAAAATACGAACCCAACTAAAACTCCGGATAAAATTACGAACGCAACTAAAACTCCGGGTAAAATTACGAACCCAACTAAAACTCCGGGTAAAAAATACGAACCCAACTAAAACTCCGGGCAAAAATACTAACCCAACTAAGAAGTCCGGGTAAAAAATACGAACTCAACTAAAACTCCGGATAAAATTACGAACCCAACTAAAACTCCGGGTAAAAATACGAACCCAACTAAAACTCCGGGTAAAAATACTAACCCAACTAAAAAGTCCGGGTTAAAAATACGGACCCAACTAAAACTCCGGGTAAAATTACGAACCCAACTAAAACTCCGGGTAAAAATACAAACCCTACTAAAACTCCGGGTAAAAAATACTAACCCAACTAAATAGTCCGGGTAAAAGATACGAACCCAACTAAAACTCCGGGTAAAAAATACGAACCCAACTAAATAGTCCGGGTAAAAGATACGAACCCAACTAAAACTCCGGGTAAAATTACGAACCCAACTAAAACTCCGGGTAAAAATACGAACCCAACTAAAACTCCGGGTAAAAATACTTACCCAACTAAAAAGTCCGGGTAAAAAATACGAACCCAACTAAAACTCCGGGTAAAAATACAAACCCTACTAAAACTCCGGGTAAAAAATACTAACCCAACTAAATAGTCCGGGTAAAAGATACGAACCCAACTAAAACTCCGGGTAAAAATACTAACCCCAACTAAAAAGTCCGGGTCAAAAATACGAACCCAACTAAAACTCCGGGTAAAATTACGAACCCAACTAAAACTCCGGGTAAAATTACGAACCCAACTAAAACTCCGGGTAAAATTACGAACCCAACTAAAAGTCCGGGTAAAAAATGCTAACCCAACTAAAATGTCCGGGTAAAAAATACGAACCCAACTAAAACTCCGGGTAAAATTACGAACCCAACTAAAACTCCGGGTAAAATTACGAACCCAACTAAAAAGTCCGGGTAAAATTACGAACCCAAGTAAAAAGTCCGGGTAACCCAACCCAACCCAACTAAAACTCCGGGTAAAATTACGAACCCAACTAAAACTCCGGGTAAAATTACGAACCCAACTAAAAAGTCCGGGTAAAATTACGAACCCAACTAAAAAGTCCGGGTAAAATTACGAACCCAACTAAAACTCCGGGTAAAATTACGAACCCAACTAAAAAGTCCGGGTAAAATTACGAACCCAAATAAAAGGTCCGGGTAAAATTACGAACCCAACTAAAACTCCGGGTAAAATTACCAACTCAACTAAAACTCCGGGTAAAATTACGAACACAACTAAAACTCCGGGTAAAAAATGCGAACCAAACGAAAAAGTCCGGGTAACATTTAGAACCCAACTAAAACTCCGGGTAAAAAAATACGAACCCAACTAAAACTCCGGGCAAAAATACTAACCCAACTAAAAAGTCCGGGTAAAAAATACGAACCCAACTAAAACTCCGGCTAAAATTACGTACCCAACTAAAACTCCGGGTAAAAATACGAACCCAACTAAAACTCCGGGTAAAAATACGAACCCAACTAAAACTCCGGGTAAAAATACTAACCCAACTAAAAAGTCCGGGTAAAAAATACGAACACAACTAAAACTCCGGGTAAAATTACGAACCCAACTAAAACTCCGGGTAAAAAATACGAACCCAACTAAAACTCCGGATAAAATTACGAACGCAACTAAAACTCCGGGTAAAATTACGAACCCAACTAAAACTCCGGGTAAAAAATACGAACCCAACTAAAACTCCGGGCAAAAATACTAACCCAACTAAGAAGTCCGGGTAAAAAATACGAACTCAACTAAAACTCCGGATAAAATTACGAACCCAACTAAAACTCCGGGTAAAAATACGAACCCAACTAAAACTCCGGGTAAAAATACTAACCCAACTAAAAAGTCCGGGTTAAAAATACGGACCCAACTAAAACTCCGGGTAAAATTACGAACCCAACTAAAACTCCGGGTAAAAATACAAACCCTACTAAAACTCCGGGTAAAAAATACTAACCCAACTAAATAGTCCGGGTAAAAGATACGAACCCAACTAAAACTCCGGGTAAAAAATACGAACCCAACTAAATAGTCCGGGTAAAAGATACGAACCCAACTAAAACTCCGGGTAAAATTACGAACCCAACTAAAACTCCGGGTAAAAATACGAACCCAACTAAAACTCCGGGTAAAAATACTTACCCAACTAAAAAGTCCGGGTAAAAAATACGAACCCAACTAAAACTCCGGGTAAAAATACAAACCCTACTAAAACTCCGGGTAAAAAATACTAATCCCAACTAAATAGTCCGGGTAAAAGATACGAACCCAACTAAAACTCCGGGTAAAAATACTAACCCCAACTAAAAAGTCCGGGTCAAAAATACGAACCCAACTAAAACTCCGGGTAAAATTACGAACCCAACTAAAACTCCGGGTAAAATTACGAACCCAACTAAAACTCCGGGTAAAATTACGAACCCAACTAAAAGTCCGGGTAAAAAATGCTAACCCAACTAAAATGTCCGGGTAAAAAATACGAACCCAACTAAAACTCCGGGTAAAATTACGAACCCAACTAAAACTCCGGGTAAAATTACGAACCCAACTAAAAAGTCCGGGTAAAATTACGAACCCAAGTAAAAAGTCCGGGTAACCCAACCCAACCCAACTAAAACTCCGGGTAAAATTACGAACCCAACTAAAACTCCGGGTAAAATTACGAACCCAACTAAAAAGTCCGGGTAAAATTACGAACCCAACTAAAACTCCGGGTAAAAAATACGAACCAAACAAAAAAGTCCGGGTAACATTTAGAACCCAACTAAAACTCCGGGTAAAAAAATACGAACCCAACTAAAACTCCGGGCAAAAATACTAACCCAACTAAAAAGTCCGGGTAAAAAATACGAACCCAACTAAAACTCCGGCTAAAATTACGAACCCAACTAAAACTCCGGATAAAATTACGAACCCAACTAAAACTCCGGGTAAAAATACGAACCCAACTAAAACTCCGGGTAAAAATACGAACCCAACTAAAACTCCGGGTAAAAAATACGAACCCAACTAAAACTTCGGGTAAAAAATACGAACCCAACTAAAAAGTCCGGTAAAAAATATGAACCCAACTAAAACTCCGGGTAAAATTACCAACACAACTAAAACTCCGGGTAAAAATACGAACCCAACTAAAACTCCTTGTAAAAAATACGAACCCAACTAAAACTCCGGGTAAAAAATACGAACCCAACTAAAACTTCGGGTAAAAAATACGAACCCAACTAAAAAGTCCGGTAAAAAATATGAACCCAACTAAAACTCCGGGTAAAATTACCAACACAACTAAAACTCCGGGTAAAATTACGAACCCAACTAAAACTCCGGGTAAAATTACGAACCCAACTAAAAGTCCGGGTAAAAAATACGAACACAACTAAAAAGTCCGGGTAAAATTGCGAACCCAACTAAAACTCCGGGTAAAATTACGAACCCAACTAAAACTCCGGGTAAAAAATACGAACCCAACTAAAAAGTCCGGTTAAAAAATACGAACCTAACTTAAGACTCCGGGTAAAATTACGAACCCAACTAAAAAGTCCGGGTAAAATTACGAACCCAACTAAAACTCCGGGTAAAATCACTAACTCAACTAAAACTCCGGGTAAAATTACGAACCCAACTAAAACTCCGGGTAAAATTACGAACCCAACTAAAACTCCGGGTAAAATTACCAACACAACTAAAACTCCGGGTAAAAATACGAACCCAACTAAAACTCCTTGTAAAAAATACGAACCCAACTAAAACTCCGGGTAAAAAATACGAACCCAACTAAAACTTCGGGTAAAAAATACGAACCCAACTAAAAAGTCCGGTAAAAAATATGAACCCAACTAAAACTCCGGGTAAAATTACCAACACAACTAAAACTCCGGGTAAAATTACGAACCCAACTAAAACTCCGGGTAAAATTACGAACCCAACTAAATCTCCGGGTAAAATTACGAACCCAACTAAAACTCCGGGTACAAAATACGAACCAAACAAAAAAGTCCGGGTAACATTTAGAACCCAACTAAAACTCCGGGTAAAAAAATACGAATCCAACTAAAACTCCGGGCAAAAATACTAACCCAACTAAAAAGTCCGGGTAAAAAATACGAACCCAACTAAAACTCCGGATAAAATTACGAACCCAACTAAAACTCCGGGTAAAAAATACGAACCCAACTAAAACTTCGGGTAAAAAATACGAACCCAACTAAAAAGTCCGGTAAAAAATATGAACCCAACTAAAACTCCGGGTAAAATTACCAACACAACTAAAACTCCGGGTAAAATTACGAACCCAACTAAAACTCCGGGTAAAAAATACGAACCCAACTAAAAAGTCCGGATAAAAAATACGAACCTAACTTAAGACTCCGGGTAAAATTACGAACCCAACTAAAAAGTCCGGGTAAAATTACGAACCCAACTAAAACTCCGGGTAAAATTACTAACTCAACTAAAACTAAGGGTAAAATTACGAACCCAACTAAAACTCCGGGTAAAATTACGAACCCAACTAAAAGTCCGGGTAAAAAATACGAACTCAACTAAAAAGTCCGGGTAAAATTACGAACCCAACTAAAACTCCGGGTAAAATTACGAACCCAACTAAAACTCCGGGTAAAATTACGAACCCAAGTAAAACTCCGGGTAAAATTACGAACCCAAGTAAAACTCCGGGTAAAATTACGAACCCAACTAAAACTCCGGGTAAAATTACGAACCCAACTAAAACTCCGGGTAAAATTACGAACCCAACTAAAAGTCCGGGTAAAAATACGAACCCAACTAAAAAGTCCGGGTAACTCAAGACTCCGGGTAAAATTACGAACCCAACTAAAACTCCGGGTAAAATTACGAACCCAACTAAAACTCCGGGTAAAATTACGAACCCAACTAAAAGTCCGGGTAAAAAATACGAATACAACTAAAAAGTCCGGGTTAAAAATACGAACCCAACTAAAACTCCGGGTAAAATTACGAACCCAACTAAAACTCCGGGTAAAATTACGAACTTAACTAAAACTCCGGGTAAAATTACGAACCCAACTAAAACTCCGGGTAAAATTACGAACCCAACTAAAAAGTCCGGGTAAAATTACGAACCCAAATAAAACTCCGGGTAAAAAATACGAACCCAACTAAAAAGTCCGGGTAAAAATACGAACCTAACTTAAAACTCCAGGTAAAATTACGAACACAACTAAAACTCCGGGTAAAAAATACGAACCAAACGAAAAAGTCCGGGTAACATTTAGAACCCAACTAAAACTCCGGGTAAAAAAATACGAACCCAACTAAAACTCCGGGCAAAAATACTAACCCAACTAAAAAGTCCGGGTAAAAAATACGAACCCAACTAAAACTCCGGCTAAAATTACGAACCCAACTAAAACTCCGGGTAAAAATACGAACCCAACTAAAACTCCGGGTAAAAATACGAACCCAACTAAAACTCCGGGTAAAAATACTAACCCAACTAAAAAGTCCGGGTAAAAAATACGAACCCAACTAAAACTCCGGGTAAAATTACGAACCCAACTAAAACTCCGGGTAAAAAATACGAACCCAACTAAAACTCCGGATAAAATTACGAACGCAACTAAAACTCCGGGTAAAATTACGAACCCAACTAAAACTCCGGGTAAAAAATACGAACCCAACTAAAACTCCGGGCAAAAATACTAACCCAACTAAGAAGTCCGGGTAAAAAATACGAACTCAACTAAAACTCCGGATAAAATTACGAATCCAACTATAACTCCGGGTAAAAATACGAACCCAACTAAAACTCCGGGTAAAAATACTAACCCAACTAAAAAGTCCGGGTTAAAAATACGGACCCAACTAAAACTCCGGGTAAAATTACGAACCCAACTAAAACTCCGGGTAAAAATACAAACCCTACTAAAACTCCGGGTAAAAAATACTAACCCAACTAAATAGTCCGGGTAAAAGATACGAACCCAACTAAAACTCCGGGTAAAAAATACGAACCCAACTAAATAGTCCGGGTAAAAGATACAAACCCAACTAAAAAGTCCGGGTAAAAAATACGAACCCAACTAAAACTCCGGGTAAAAATACAAACGCTACTAAAACTCCGGGTAAAAAATACTAACCCAACTAAATAGTCCGGGTAAAAGATACGAACCCAACTAAAACTCCGGGTAAAAATACTAACCCCAACTAAAAAGTCCGGGTCAAAAATACGAACCCAACTAAAACTCCGGGTAAAATTACGAACCCAACTAAAACTCCGGGTAAAATTACGAACCCAACTAAAACTCCGGGTAAAATTACGAACACAACTAAAAGTCCGGGTAAAAAATGCTAACCCAACTAAAATGTCCGGGTAAAAAATACGAACCCAACTAAAACTCCGGGTAAAATTACGAACCCAACTAAAACTCCGGGTAAAATTACGAACCCAACTAAAAAGTCCGGGTAAAATTACGAACCCAAGTAAAAAGTCCGGGTAACCCAACCCAACCCAACTAAAACTCCGGGTAAAATTACGAACCCAACTAAAACTCCGGGTAAAATTACGAACCCAACTAAAAAGTCCGGGTAAAATTACGAACCCAACTAAAACTCCGGATAAAATTACGAACCCAACTAAAACTCCGGGTAAAAATACGAACCCAACTAAAACTCCGGGTAAAAATACGAACCCAACTAAAACTCCGGGTAAAAAATACGAACCCAACTAAAACTTCGGTTAAAAAATACGAACCCAACTAAAAAGTCCGGTAAAAAATATGAACCCAACTAAAACTCCGGGTAAAATTACCAACACAACTAAAACTCCGGGTAAAAATACGAACCCAACTAAAACTCCTTGTAAAAAATACGAACCCAACTAAAACTCCGGGTAAAAAATACGAACCCAACTAAAACTTCGGGTAAAAAATACGAACCCAACTAAAAAGTCCGGTAAAAAATATGAACCCAACTAAAACTCCGGGTAAAATTACCAACACAACTAAAACTCCGGGTAAAATTACGAACCCAACTAAAACTCCGGGTAAAATTACGAACCCAACTAAAAGTCCGGGTAAAAAATACGAACCCAACTAAAAAGTCCGGGTAAAATTGCGAACCCAACTAAAACTCCGGGTAAAATTACGAACCCAACTAAAACTCCGGGTAAAAAATACGAACCCAACTAAAAAGTCCGGTTAAAAAATACGAACCTAACTTAAGACTCCGGGTAAAATTACGAACCCAACTAAAAAGTCCGGGTAAAATTACGAACCCAACTAAAACTCCGGGTAAAATTACTAACTCAACTAAAACTCCGGGTAAAATTACGAACCCAACTAAAACTCCGGGTAAAATTACGAACCCAACTAAAACTCCGGGTAAAATTACCAACACAACTAAAACTCCGGGTAAAAATACGAACCCAACTAAAACTCCTTGTAAAAAATACGAACCCAACTAAAACTCCGGGTAAAAAATACGAACCCAACTAAAACTTCGGGTAAAAAATACGAACCCAACTAAAAAGTCCGGTAAAAAATATGAACCCAACTAAAACTCCGGGTAAAATTACCAACACAACTAAAACTCCGGGTAAAATTACGAACCCAACTAAAACTCCGGGTAAAATTACGAACCCAACTAAAACTCCGGGTAAAATTACGAACCCAACTAAAACTCCGGGTAAAAAATACGAACCAAACAAAAAAGTCCGGGTAACATTTAGAACCCAACTAAAACTCCGGGTAAAAAAATACGAATCCAACTAAAACTCCGGGCAAAAATACTAACCCAACTAAAAAGTCCGGGTAAAAAATACGAACCCAACTAAAACTCCGGATAAAATTACGAACCCAACTAAAACTCCGGGTAAAAAATACGAACCCAACTAAAACTTCGGGTAAAAAATACGAACCCAACTAAAAAGTCCGGTAAAAAATATGAACCCAACTAAAACTCCGGGTAAAATTACCAACACAACTAAAACTCCGGGTAAAATTACGAACCCAACTAAAACTCCGGGTAAAAAATACGAACCCAACTAAAAAGTCCGGATAAAAAATACGAACCTAACTTAAACTCCGGGTAAAATTACGAACCCAACTAAAAAGTCCGGGTAAAATTACGAACCCAACTAAAACTCCGGGTAAAATTACTAACTCAACTAAAACTCCGGGTAAAATTACGAACCCAACTAAAACTCCGGGTAAAATTACGAACCCAACTAAAAGTCCGGGTAAAAAATACGAACCCAACTAAAAAGTCCGGGTAAAATTACGAACCCAACTAAAACTCCGGGTAAAATTACGAACCCAACTAAAACTCCGGGTAAAATTACGAACCCAAGTAAAACTCCGGGTAAAATTACGAACCCAAGTAAAACTCCGGGTAAAATTACGAACCCAACTAAAACTCCGGGTAAAATTACGAACCCAACTAAAACTCCGGGTAAAATTACGAACCCAACTAAAAGTCCGGGTAAAAATACGAACCCAACTAAAAACTCCGGGTAACTCAAGACTCCGGGTAAAATTACGAACCCAACTAAAACTCCGGGTAAAATTACGAACCCAACTAAAACTCCGGGTAAAATTACGAACCCAACTAAAAGTCCGGGTAAAAAATACGAATACAACTAAAAAGTCCGGGTTAAAAATACGAACCCAACTAAAACTCCGGGTAAAATTACGAACCCAACTAAAACTCCGGGTAAAATTACGAACTTAACTAAAACTCCGGGTAAAATTACGAACCCAACTAAAACTCCGGGTAAAATTACGAACCCAACTAAAAAGTCCGGGTAAAATTACGAACCCAAATAAAACTCCGGGTAAAAAATACGAACCCAACTAAAAAGTCCGGGTAAAAATACGAACCTAACTTAAAACTCCAGGTAAAATTACGAACACAACTAAAACTCCGGGTAAAAAATACGAACCAAACGAAAAAGTCCGGGTAACATTTAGAACCCAACTAAAACTCCGGGTAAAAAAATACGAACCCAACTAAAACTCCGGGCAAAAATACTAACCCAACTAAAAAGTCCGGGTAAAAAATACGAACCCAACTAAAACTCCGGCTAAAATTACGAACCCAACTAAAACTCCGGGTAAAAATACGAACCCAACCAAAACTCCGGGTAAAAATACGAACCCAACTAAAACTCCGGGTAAAAATACTAACCCAACTAAAAAGTCCGGGTAAAAAATACGAACCCAACTAAAACTCCGGGTAAAATTACGAACCCAACTAAAACTCCGGGTAAAAAATACGAACCCAACTAAAACTCCGGATAAAATTACGAACGCAACTAAAACTCCGGGTAAAATTACGAACCCAACTAAAACTCCGGGTAAAAAATACGAGCCCAACTAAAACTCCGGGCAAAAATACTAACCCAACTAAGAAGTCCGGGTAAAAAATACGAACTCAACTAAAACTCCGGATAAAATTACGAATCCAACTATAACTCCGGGTAAAAATACGAACCCAACTAAAACTCCGGGTAAAAATACTAACCCAACTAAAAAGTCCGGGTTAAAAATACGGACCCAACTAAAACTCCGGGTAAAATTACGAACCCAACTAAAACTCCGGGTAAAAATACAAACCCTACTAAAACTCCGGGTAAAAAATACTAACCCAACTAAATAGTCCGGGTAAAAGATACGAACCCAACTAAAACTCCGGGTAAAAAATACGAACCCAACTAAATAGTCCGGGTAAAAGATACAAACCCAACTAAAACTCCGGGTAAAATTACGAACCCAACTAAAACTCCGGGTAAAAATACGAACCCAACTAAAACTCCGGGTAAAAATACTTACCCAACTAAAAAGTCCGGGTAAAAAATACGAACCCAACTAAAACTCCGGGTAAAAATACAAACGCTACTAAAACTCCGGGTAAAAAATACTAACCCAACTAAATAGTCCGGGTAAAAGATACGAACCCAACTAAAACTCCGGGTAAAAATACTAACCCCAACTAAAAAGTCCGGGTCAAAAATACGAACCCAACTAAAACTCCGGGTAAAATTACGAACCCAACTAAAACTCCGGGTAAAATTACGAACCCAACTAAAACTCCGGGTAAAATTACGAACACAACTAAAAGTCCGGGTAAAAAATGCTAACCCAACTAAAATGTCCGGGTAAAAAATACGAACCCAACTAAAACTCCGGGTAAAATTACGAACCCAACTAAAACTCCGGGTAAAATTACGAACCCAACTAAAAAGTCCGGGTAAAATTACGAACCCAAGTAAAAAGTCCGGGTAACCCAACCCAACCCAACTAAAACTCCGGGTAAAATTACGAACCCAACTAAAACTCCGGGTAAAATTACGAACCCAACTAAAAAGTCCGGGTAAAATTACGAACCCAACTAAAACTCCGGGTAAAAAATACGAACCAAACAAAAAAGTCCGGGTAACATTTAGAACCCAACTAAAACTCCGGGTAAAAAAATACGAACCCAACTAAAACTCCGGGCAAAAATACTAACCCAACTAAAAAGTCCGGGTAAAAAATACGAACCCAACTAAAACTCCGGCTAAAATTACGAACCCAACTAAAACTCCGGATAAAATTACGAACCCAACTAAAACTCCGGGTAAAAATACGAACCCAACTAAAACTCCGGGTAAAAATACGAACCCAACTAAAACTCCGGGTAAAAAATACGAACCCAACTAAAACTTCGGGTAAAAAATACGAACCCAACTAAAAAGTCCGGTAAAAAATATGAATCCAACTAAAACTCCGGGTAAAATTACCAACACAACTAAAACTCCGGGTAAAAATACGAACCCAACTAAAACTCCTTGTAAAAAATACGAACCCAACTAAAACTCCGGGTAAAAAATACGAACCCAACTAAAACTTCGGGTAAAAAATACGAACCCAACTAAAAAGTCCGGTAAAAAATATGAACCCAACTAAAACTCCGGGTAAAATTACCAACACAACTAAAACTCCGGGTAAAATTACGAACCCAACTAAAACTCCGGGTAAAATTACGAACCCAACTAAAAGTCCGGGTAAAAAATACGAACCCAACTAAAAAGTCCGGGTAAAATTGCGAACCCAACTAAAACTCCGGGTAAAATTACGAACCCAACTAAAACTCCGGGTAAAAAATACGAACCAAACAAAAAAGTCCGGGTAACATTTAGAACCCAACTAAAACTCCGGGTAAAAAAATACGAACCCAACTAAAACTCCGGGCAAAAATAATAACCCAACTAAAAAGTCCGGGTACAAAATACGAACCCAACTAAAACTCCGGCTAAAATTACGAACCCAACTAAAACTCCGGGAAAAAATACGAACCCAACTAAAACTCCGGGTAAAAATACGAACCCAACTAAAACTCCGGGTAAAAATACTAACCCAACTAAAAAGTCCGGGTAAAACATACGAACCCAACTAAAACTCCGGGTAAAATTGCGAACCCAACTAAAACTCCGGGTAAAAAATACGAACCCAACTAAAAAGTCCGGGTAAAATTACGAACCCAACTAGAACTCCGGGTAAAATTACGAACCCAACTAAAACTCCGGGTACAAAATACGAACCCAACTAAAACTCCGGGCAAAAATACTAACCCAACTAAAAAGTCCGGGTAAAAAATACGAACCCAACTAAAACTCCGGATAAAATTACGAACCCAACTAGAACTCCGGGTAAAAATACGAACCCAACTAAAACTCCGGGTAAAAATACTAACCCAACTAAAAAGTCCGGGTTAAAAATACGAACCCAACTAAAACTCCGGGTAAAATTACGAACCCAACTAAAACTCCGGGTAAAAATACAAACCCTACTAAAACTCCGGGTAAAAGTACTAACCCAACTAAAAATTCCGGGTAAAAAATGCGAACCCAACTAAAACTCCGGGTAAAAAATACGAACCCAACTAAAACTCCGGGTAAAAAATACTAA
The DNA here is from genome assembly GCA_964023965.1 of Melinopterus prodromus. NCBI lineage: Eukaryota > Metazoa > Arthropoda > Insecta > Coleoptera > Scarabaeidae > Melinopterus > Melinopterus prodromus. The sequence continues at coordinate 54,091 of CAXIES010000392.1, forward strand.
CCCAACTAAATAGTCCGGGTAAAAGATACGAACCCAACTAAAACTCCGGGTAAAATTACGAACCCAACTAAAACTCCGGGTAAAAATACGAACCCAACTAAAACTCCGGGTAAAAATACTTACCCAACTAAAAAGTCCGGGTAAAAAATACGAACCCAACTAAAACTCCGGGTAAAAAATACGAACCCAACTAAAACTCCGGGTAAAAAGTACGAACCCAACTAAAACTCCGGGTAAAAAATGCTAACCCAACTAAAATGTCCGGGTAAAAAATACGAACCCAACTAAAACTCCGGGTAAAATTACGAACCCAACTAAAACTCCGGGTAAAAATACGAACCCAACTAAAACTCCGGGTAAAAATACTAACCCCAACTAAAAAGTCCAGGTAAAAAATACGAACACAACTAAAACTCCGGGTAAAATTACGAACCCAACTAAAACTCCGGGTGAAATTACGAACCCAACTAAAACTCCGGGTAAAATTACGAACCCAACTAAAAGTCCGGGTAAAAAATACGAGTCCAACTAAAAAGTCCGGGTAAAATTACGAACCCAAGTAAAACTCCGGCTAAAATTACGAACCCAACTAAAACTCCGGGTAAAATTACGAACCCAACTAAAAAGTCCGGGTAAAATTACGAACCCAAATAAAAAGTCCGGGTAAAATTACGAACCCAACTAAAACTCCGGGTAAAATTACGAACTCAACTAAAACTCTGGGTAAAATTACGAACCCAACTAAAACTCCGGGTAAAATTACGAACCCAACTAAAAGTCCGGGTAAAAAATACGAACCCAACTAAAAAGTCCGGGTAAAATTACGAACCCAACTAAAACTCCGGGTAAAATTACGAACCCAACTAAAACTCCGGGTAAAATTACGAACCCAACTAAAACTCCGGGTAAAATTACAAACCCAACTAAAACTCCGGGTAAAATTACGAACCCAACTAAAAAGTCCGGGTAAAATTACGAACCCAAATAAAAAGTCCGGGTAAAATTACGAACCCAACTGAAAAGTCCGGGTAACTCAAGAGTCCGGGTAAAATTACGAACCCAACTAAAACTCCGGGTAAAATTACGAACCCAACTAAAACTCCGGATAAAATTACGAACCCAACTAAAAGTCCGGGTAAAAAATACGAACCCAACTAAAAAGTCCGGGTTAAAAATACGAACCCAACTAAAACTCCGGGTAAAATTACGAACCCAACTAAAACTCCGGGTAAAATTACGAACCCAACTAAAACTCCGGGTAAAATTACGAACCCAACTAAAACTCCGGGTAAAATTACGAACCCAACTAAAAAGTCCGGGTAAAATTACGAACCCAAATAAAACTCCGGGTAAAAAATACGAACCCAACTAAAAAGTCCGGGTAAAAATACGAACCTAACTTAAAACTCCAGGTAAAATTACGAACCCAACTAAAACTCCGGGTAAAAAATACGAACCAAACAAAAAAGTCCGGGTAACATTTAGAACCCAACTAAAACTCCGGGTAAAAAAATACGAACCCAACTAAAACTCCGGGTAAAATTACGAACCCAACTAAAAAGCCCTGGTAAAATTACGAACCCAACTAAAACTCCGAGTTAAATTACGAACTCAACTAAAACTCCGGGTAAAATTACGAACCCAACTAAAACTCCGGGTAAAATTACGAACCCAACTAAAAGTCCGGGTAAAAAATACGAACCCAACTAAAAATTCCGGGTAAAATTACGAACCCAACTAAAACTCCGGGTAAAATTACGAACCCAACTAAAACTCCGGGTAAAATTACGAACCCAAGTAAAACTCCTTGTAAAATTACGAACCCAAGTACAACTCCGGGTAAAATTACGAACGCAACTAAAACTCCGGGTAAAATTACGAACCCAACTAAAACTCCGGGTAAAATTATGAACCCAACTAAAAGTCCGGGTAAAATTACGAACCCAACTAAAAACTCCGGGTAAAATTACGAACCCAACTAAAACTCCGGGTAAAATTACGAACCCAACTAAAAGTCCGGGTAAAAAATACGAACCCAACTAAAAAGTCCGGGTAAAATTGCGAACCCAACTAAAACTCCGGGTAAAATTACGAACCCAACTAAAACTCCGGGTAAAAAATACGAACCCAACTAAAAAGTCCGGATAAAAAATACGAACCTAACTTAAGACTCCGGGTAAAATTACGAACCCAACTAAAAAGTCCGGGTAAAATTACGAACCCAACTAAAACTCCGGGTAAAATTACTAACTCAACTAAAACTCCGGGTAAAATTACGAACCCAACTAAAACTCCGGGTAAAATTACGAACCCAACTAAAAGTCCGGGTAAAAAATACGAACCCAACTAAAAAGTCCGGGTAAAATTACGAACCCAACTAAAACTCCGGGTAAAATTACGAACCCAACTAAAACTCCGGGTAAAATTACGAACCCAAGTAAAACTCCGGGTAAAATTACGAACCCAAGTAAAACTCCGGGTAAAATTACGAACCCAACTAAAACTCCGGGTAAAATTACGAACCCAACTAAAACTCCGGGTAAAATTACGAACCCAACTAAAAGTCCGGGTAAAAATACGAACCCAACTAAAAAGTCCGGGTAACTCAAGACTCCGGGTAAAATTACGAACCCAACTAAAAAGTCCGGGTAAAATTACGAACCCAACTAAAACTCCGGGTAAAATTACGAACCCAACTAAAAGTCCGGGTAAAAAATACGAACCCAACTAAAAAGTCCGGGTTAAAAATACGAACCCAACTAAAACTCCGGGTAAAATTACGAACCCAACTAAAACTCCGGGTAAAATTACGAACCCAACTAAAACTCCGGGTAAAATTACGAACCCAACTAAAACTCCGGGTAAAATTACGAACCCAACTAAAAAGTCCGGGTAAAATTACGAACCCAAATAAAACTCCGGGTAAAAAATACGAACCCAACTAAAAAGTCCGGGTAAAAATACGAACCTAACTTAAAACTCCAGGTAAAATTACGAACCCAACTAAAACTCCGGGTAAAAAATACGAACCAAACGAAAAAGTCCGGGTTACATTTAGAACCCAACTAAAACTCCGGGTAAAAAAATACGAACCAAACTAAAACTCCGAGCAAAAATACTAACCCAACTAAAAAGTCCGGGTAAAAAATACGAACCCAACTAAAACTCCGGCTAAAATTACGAACCCAACTAAAACTCCGGGTAAAAATACGAACCCAACTAAAACTCCGGGTAAAAATACGAACCCAACTAAAACTCCGGGTAAAAATACGAACCCAACTAAAAAGTCCGGTAAAAAATATGAACCCAACTAAAACTCCGGGTAAAATTACCAACACAACTAAAACTACGGGTAAAAATACGAACCCAACTAAAACTCCTTGTAAAAAATACGAACCCAACTAAAACTCCGGGTAAAAAATACGAACCCAACTAAAACTTCGGGTAAAAAATACGAACCCAACTAAAAAGTCCGGTAAAAAATATGAACCCAACTAAAACTCCGGGTAAAATTACCAACACAACTAAAACTCCGGGTAAAATTACGAACCCAACTAAAACTCCGGGTAAAATTACGAACCCAACTAAAAGTCCGGGTAAAAAATACGAACCCAACTAAAAAGTCCGGGTAAAATTGCGAACCCAACTAAAACTCCGGGTAAAATTACGAACCCAACTAAAACTCCGGGTAAAAAATACGAACCCAACTAAAAAGTCCGGATAAAAAATACGAACCTAACTTAAGACTCCGGGTAAAATTACGAACCCAACTAAAAAGTCCGGGTAAAATTACGAACCCAACTAAAACTCCGGGTAAAATTACTAACTCAACTAAAACTCCGGGTAAAATTACGAACCCAACTAAAACTCCGGGTAAAATTACGAACCCAACTAAAAGTCCGGGTAAAAAATACGAACCCAACTAAAAAGTCCGGGTAAAATTACGAACCCAACTAAAACTCCGGGTAAAATTACGAACCCAACTAAAACTCCGGGTAAAATTACGAACCCAAGTAAAACTCCGGGTAAAATTACGAACCCAAGTAAAACTCCGGGTAAAATTACGAACCCAACTAAAACTCCGGGTAAAATTACGAACCCAACTAAAACTCCGGGTAAAATTACGAACCCAACTAAAAGTCCGGGTAAAAATACGAACCCAACTAAAAAGTCCGGGTAACTCAAGACTCCGGGTAAAATTACGAACCCAACTAAAACTCCGGGTAAAATTACGAACCCAACTAAAAGTCCGGGTAAAAAATACGAACACAACTAAAAAGTCCGGGTTAAAAATACGAACCCAACTAAAACTCCGGGTAAAATTACGAACCCAACTAAAACTCCGGGTAAAATTACGAACCCAACTAAAACTCCGGGTAAAATTACGAACCCAACTAAAACTCCGGGTAAAATTACGAACCCAACTAAAAAGTCCGGGTAAAATTACGAACCCAAATAAAACTCCGGGTAAAAAATACGAACCCAACTAAAAAGTCCGGGTAAAAATACGAACCTAACTTAAAACTCCAGGTAAAATTACGAACCCAACTAAAACTCCGGGTAAAAAATACGAACCAAACGAAAAAGTCCGGGTTACATTTAGAACCCAACTAAAACTCCGGGTAAAAAAATACGAACCAAACTAAAACTCCGGGCAAAAATACTAACCCAACTAAAAAGTCCGGGTAAAAAATACGAACCCAACTAAAACTCCGGCTAAAATTACGAACCCAACTAAAACTCCGGGTAAAAATACGAACCCAACTAAAACTCCGGGTAAAAATACGAACCCAACTAAAACTCCGGGTAAAAATACTAACCCAACTAAAAAGTCCGGGTAAAAAATACGAACCCAACTAAAACTCCGGGTAAAATTACGAACCCAACTAAAACTCCGGGTAAAAAATACGAACCCAACTAAAACTCCGGATAAAATTACGAACGCAACTAAAACTCCGGGTAAAATTACGAACCCAACTAAAACTCCGGGTAAAAAATACGAACCCAACTAAAACTCCGGGCAAAAATACTAACCCAACTAAGAAGTCCGGGTAAAAAATACGAACTCAACTAAAACTCCGGATAAAATTACGAACCCAACTAAAACTCCGGGTAAAAATACGAACCCAACTAAAACTCCGGGTAAAAATACTAACCCAACTAAAAAGTCCGGGTTAAAAATACGGACCCAACTAAAACTCCGGGTAAAGTTACGAACCCAACTAAAACTCCGGGTAAAAATACAAACCCTACTAAAACTCCGGGTAAAAAATACTAACCCAACTAAATAGTCCGGGTAAAAGATACGAACCCAACTAAAACTCCGGGTAAAAAATACGAACCCAACTAAATAGTCCGGGTAAAAGATACGAACCCAACTAAAACTCCGGGTAAAATTACGAACCCAACTAAAACTCCGGGTAAAAATACGAACCCAACTAAAACTCCGGGTAAAAATACTTACCCAACTAAAAAGTCCGGGTAAAAAATACGAACCCAACTAAAACTCCGGGTAAAAAATACGAACCCAACTAAAGCTCCGGGTAAAAAGTACGAACCCAACTAAAACTCCGGGTAAAAAATGCTAACCCAACTAAAATGTCCGGGTAAAAAATACGAACCCAACTAAAACTCCGGGTAAAATTACGAACCCAACTAAAACTCCGGGTAAAAATACGAACCCAACTAAAACTCCGGGTAAAAATACTAACCCCAACTAAAAAGTCCGGGTCAAAAATACGAACCCAACTAAAACTCCGGGTAAAATTACGAACCCAACTAAAACTCCGGGTAAAATTACGAACCCAACTAAAAGTCCGGGTAAAAAATACGAACCCAACTAAAAAGTCCGGGTAAAATTACGAACCCAAGTAAAACTCCGGGTAAAATTACGAACCCAACTAAAACTCCGGGTAAAATTACGAACCCAACTAAAAAGTCCGGGTAAAATTACGAACCCAAGTAAAAAGTCCGGGTAACCCAACCCAACCCAACTAAAACTCCGGGTAAAATTACGAACCCAACTAAAACTCCGGGTAAAATTACGAACCCAACTAAAAAGTCCGGGTAAAATTACGAACCCAACTAAAACTCCGGGTAAAAAATACGAACCAAACAAAAAAGTCCGGGTAACATTTAGAACCCAACTAAAACTCCGTGTAAAAAAATACGAACCCAACTAAAACTCCGGGCAAAAATACTAACCCAACTAAAAAATCCGGGTAAAAAATACGAACCCAACTAAAACTCCGGATAAAATTACGAACCCAACTAAAACTCCGGGTAAAAATACGAACCCAACTAAAACTCCGGGTAAAAATACGAACCCAACTAAAACTCCGGGTAAAAAATACGAACCCAACTAAAACTTCGGGTAAAAAATACGAACCCAACTAAAAAGTCCGGTAAAAAATATGAACCCAACTAAAACTCCGGGTAAAATTACTAACACAACTAAAACTCCGGGTAAAAATACGAACCCAACTAAAACTCCTTGTAAAAAATACGAACCCAACTAAAACTCCGGGTAAAAAATACGAACCCAACTAAAACTTCGGGTAAAAAATACGAACCCAACTAAAAAGTCCGGTAAAAAATATGAACCCAACTAAAACTCCGGGTAAAATTACCAACACAACTAAAACTCCGGGTAAAATTACGAACCCAACTAAAACTCCGGGTAAAATTACGAACCCAACTAAAACTCCGGGTAAAATTACGAACCCAACTAAAACTCCGGGTAAAAAATACGAACCAAACAAAAAAGTCCGGGTAACATTTAGAACCCAACTAAAACTCCGGGTAAAAAAATACGAATCCAACTAAAACTCCGGGCAAAAATACTAACCCAACTAAAAAGTCCGGGTAAAAAATACGAACCCAACTAAAACTCCGGATAAAATTACGAACCCAACTAAAACTCCGGGTAAAAATACGAACCCAACTAAAACTCCGGGTAAAAATACGAACCCAACTAAAACTCCGGGTAAAAAATACGAACCCAACTAAAACTTCGGGTAAAAAATACGAACCCAACTAAAAAGTCCGGTAAAAAATATGAACCCAACTAAAACTCCGGGTAAAATTACCAACACAACTAAAACTCCGGGTAAAAATACGAACCCAGCTAAAACTCCGTGTAAAAAATACGAATCCAACTAAAACTTCGGGTAAAAAATACGAACCCAACTAAAAAGTCCGGTAAAAAATATGAACCCAACTAAAACTCCGGGTAAAATTACCAACACAACTAAAACTCCGGGTAAAAATACGAACCCAACTAAAACTCCTTGTAAAAAATACGAACCCAACTAAAACTCCGGGTAAAAAATACGAACCCAACTAAAACTTCGGGTAAAAAATACGAACCCAACTAAAAAGTCCGGTAAAAAATATGAACCCAACTAAAACTCCGGGTAAAATTACCAACACAACTAAAACTCCGGGTAAAATTACGAACCCAACTAAAACTCCGGGTAAAATTACGAACCCAACTAAAACTCCGGGTAAAATTACGAACCCAACTAAAACTCCGGGTAAAAAATACGAACCAAACAAAAAAGTCCGGGTAACATTTAGAACCCAACTAAAACTCCGGGTAAAAAAATACGAATCCAACTAAAACTCCGGGCAAAAATACTAACCCAACTAAAAAGTCCGGGTAAAAAATACGAACCCAACTAAAACTCCGGATAAAATTACGAACCCAACTAAAACTCCGGGTAAAAATACGAACCCAACTAAAACTCCGGGTAAAAATACGAACCCAACTAAAACTCCGGGTAAAAAATACGAACCCAACTAAAACTTCGGGTAAAAAATACGAACCCAACTAAAAAGTCCGGTAAAAAATATGAACCCAACTAAAACTCCGGGTAAAATTACCAACACAACTAAAACTCCGGGTAAAAATACGAACCCAGCTAAAACTCCGTGTAAAAAATACGAATCCAACTAAAACTTCGGGTAAAAAATACGAACCCAACTAAAAAGTCCGGTAAAAAATATGAACCCAACTAAAACTCCGGGTAAAATTACCAACACAACTAAAACTCCGGGTAAAAATACGAACCCAACTAAAACTCCTTGTAAAAAATACGAACCCAACTAAAACTCCGGGTAAAAAATACGAACCCAACTAAAACTTCGGGTAAAAAATACGAACCCAACTAAAAAGTCCGGTAAAAAATATGAACCCAACTAAAACTCCGGGTAAAATTACCAACACAACTAAAACTCCGGGTAAAATTACGAACCCAACTAAAACTCCGGGTAAAAAATACGAACCCAACTAAAAAGTCCGGATAAAAAATACGAACCTAACTTAAGACTCCGGGTAAAATTACGAACCCAACTAAAAAGTCCGGGTAAAATTACGAACCCAACTAAAACTCCGGGTAAAATTACTAACTCAACTAAAACTCCGGGTAAAATTACGAACCCAACTAAAACTCCGGGTAAAATTACGAACCCAACTAAAAGTCCGGGTAAAAAATACGAACCCAACTAAAAATTCCGGGTAAAATTACGAACCCAACTAAAACTCCGGGTAAAATTACGAACCCAACTAAAACTCCGGGTAAAAAAATACGAACCCAACTAAAACTCCGGGCAAAAATACTAACCCAACTAAAAAGTCCGGGTAAAAAATACGAACCCAACTAAAACTCCGGCTAAAATTACGAACCCAACTAAAACTCCGGGTAAAAATACGAACCCAACTAAAACTCCGGGTAAAAATACGAACCCAACTAAAACTCCGGGTAAAAATACTAACCCAACTAAAAAGTCCGGGTAAAAAATACGAACCCAACTAAAACTCCGGGTAAAATTACGAACCCAACTAAAACTCTGGGTAAAAAATACGAACCCAACTAAAACTCCGGATAAAATTACGAACGCAACTAAAACTCCGGGTAAAATTACGAACCCAACTAAAACTCCGGGTAAAAAATACGAACCCAACTAAAACTCCGGGCAAAAATACTAACCCAACTAAGAAGTCCGGGTAAAAAATACGAACTCAACTAAAACTCCGGATAAAATTACGAACCCAACTAAAACTCCGGGTAAAAATACGAACCCAACTAAAACTCCGGGTAAAAATACTAACCCAACTAAAAAGTCCGGGTTAAAAATACGGACCCAACTAAAACTCCGGGTAAAATTACGAACCCAACTAAAACTCCGGGTAAAAATACAAACCCTACTAAAACTCCGGGTAAAAAATACTAACCCAACTAAATAGTCCGGGTAAAAGATACGAACCCAACTAAAACTCCGGGTAAAAAATACGAACCCAACTAAATAGTCCGGGTAAAAGATACGAACCCAACTAAAACTCCGGGTAAAATTACGAACCCAACTAAAACTCCGGGTAAAAATACGAACCCAACTAAAACTCCGGGTAAAAATACTTACCCAACTAAAAAGTCCGGGTAAAAAATACGAACCCAACTAAAACTCCGGGTAAAAATACAAACCCTACTAAAACTCCGGGTAAAAAATACTAACCCAACTAAATAGTCCGGGTAAAAGATACGAACCCAACTAAAACTCCGGGTAAAAATACTAACCCCAACTAAAAAGTCCGGGTCAAAAATACGAACCCAACTAAAACTCCGGGTAAAATTACGAACCCAACTAAAACTCCGGGTAAAATTACGAACCCAACTAAAACTCCGGGTAAAATTACGAACCCAACTAAAAGTCCGGGTAAAAAATGCTAACCCAACTAAAATGTCCGGGTAAAAAATACGAACCCAACTAAAACTCCGGGTAAAATTACGAACCCAACTAAAACTCCGGGTAAAATTACGAACCCAACTAAAAAGTCCGGGTAAAATTACGAACCCAAGTAAAAAGTCCGGGTAACCCAACCCAACCCAACTAAAACTCCGGGTAAAATTACGAACCCAACTAAAACTCCGGGTAAAATTACGAACCCAACTAAAAAGTCCGGGTAAAATTACGAACCCAACTAAAACTCCGGGTAAAAAATACGAACCAAACAAAAAAGTCCGGGTAACATTTAGAACCCAACTAAAACTCCGGGTAAAAAAATACGAACCCAACTAAAACTCCGGGCAAAAATACTAACCCAACTAAAAAGTCCGGGTAAAAAATACGAACCCAACTAAAACTCCGGCTAAAATTACGAACCCAACTAAAACTCCGGATAAAATTACGAACCCAACTAAAACTCCGGGTAAAAATACGAACCCAACTAAAACTCCGGGTAAAAATACGAACCCAACTAAAACTCCGGGTAAAAAATACGAACCCAACTAAAACTTCGGGTAAAAAATACGAACCCAACTAAAAAGTCCGGTAAAAAATATGAACCCAACTAAAACTCCGGGTAAAATTACCAACACAACTAAAACTCCGGGTAAAAATACGAACCCAACTAAAACTCCTTGTAAAAAATACGAACCCAACTAAAACTCCGGGTAAAAAATACGAACCCAACTAAAACTTCGGGTAAAAAATACGAAACCAACTAAAAAGTCCGGTAAAAAATATGAACCCAACTAAAACTCCGGGTAAAATTACCAACACAACTAAAACTCCGGGTAAAATTACGAACCCAACTAAAACTCCGGGTAAAATTACGAACCCAACTAAAAGTCCGGGTAAAAAATACGAACCCAACTAAAAACTCCGGGTAAAATTGCGAACCCAACTAAAACTCCGGGTAAAATTACGAACCCAACTAAAACTCCGAGTAAAAAATACGAACCCAACTAAAAAGTCCGGATAAAAAATACGAACCTAACTTAAGACTCCGGGTAAAATTACGAACCCAACTAAAAAGTCCGGGTAAAATTACGAACCCAACTAAAACTCCGGGTAAAATTACTAACTCAACTAAAACTCCGGGTAAAATTACGAACCCAACTAAAACTCCGGGTAAAATTACGAACCCAACTAAAAGTCCGGGTAAAAAATACGAACCCAACTAAAAAGTCCGGGTAAAAGTACGAACCCAACTAAAACTCCGGGTAAAATTACGAACCCAACTAAAACTCCGGGTAAAATTACGAACCCAAGTAAAACTCCGGGTAAAATTACGAACCCAAGTAAAACTCCGGGTAAAATTACGAACCCAACTAAAACTCCGGGTAAAATTACGAACCCAACTAAAACTCCGGGTAAAATTACGAACCCAACTAAAAGTCCGGGTAAAAATACGAACCCAACTAAAAAGTCCGGGTAACTCAAGACTCCGGGTAAATTTACGAACCCAACTAAAACTCCGGGTAAAATTACGAACCCAACTAAAACTCCGGGTAAAATTACGAACCCAACTAAAAGTCCGGGTAAAAAATACGAACACAACTAAAAAGTCCGGGTTAAAAATACGAACCCAACTAAAACTCCGGGTAAAATTACGAACCCAACTAAAACTCCGGGTAAAATTACGAACCCAACTAAAACTCCGGGTAAAATTACGAACCCAACTAAAACTCCGGGTAAAATTACGAACCCAACTAAAAAGTCCGGGTAAAATTACGAACCCAAATAAAACTCCGGGTAAAAAATACGAACCCAACTAAAAAGTCCGGGTAAAAATACGAACCTAACTTAAAACTCCAGGTAAAATTACGAACCCAACTAAAACTCCGGGTAAAAAATACGAACCAAACGAAAAAGTCCGGGTTACATTTAGAACCCAACTAAAACTCCGGGTAAAAAAATACGAACCAAACTAAAACTCCGGGCAAAAATACTAACCCAACTAAAAAGTCCGGGTAAAAAATACGAACCCAACTAAAACTCCGGCTAAAATTACGAACCCAACTAAAACTCCGGGTAAAAATACGAACCCAACTAAAACTCCGGGTAAAAATACGAACCCAACTAAAACTCCGGGTAAAAATACTAACCCAACTAAAAAGTCCTGGTAAAAAATACGAACCCAACTAAAACTCCGGGTAAAATTACGAACCCAACTAAAACTCCGGATAAAATTACGAACGCAACTAAAACTCCGGTAAAATTACGAACCCAACTAAAACTCCGGGTAAAAAATACGAACCCAACTAAAACTCCGGGCAAAAATACTAACCCAACTAAGAAGTCCGGGTAAAAAATACGAACTCAATTAAAACTCCGGATAAAATTACGAACCCAACTAAAACTCCGGGTAAAAATACGAACCCAACTAAAACTCCGGGTAAAAATACTAACCCAACTAAAAAGTTCGGGTTAAAAATACGGACCCAACTAAAACTCCGGGTAAAATTACGAACCCAACTAAAACTCCGGGTAAAAATACAAACCCTACTAAAACTCCGGGTAAAAAATACTAACCCAACTAAATAGTCCGGGTAAAAGATACGAACCCAACTAAAACTCCGGGTAAAAAATACGAACCCAACTAAATAGTCCGGGTAAAAGATACGAACCCAACTAAAACTCCGGGTAAAATTACGAACCCAACTAAAACTCCGGGTAAAAATACGAACCCAACTAAAACTCCGGGTAAAAATACTTACCCAACTAAAAAGTCCGGGTAAAAAATACGAACCCAACTAAAACTCCGGGTAAAAAATACGAACCCAACTAAAGCTCCGGGTAAAAAGTACGAACCCAACTAAAACTCCGGGTAAAATTACCAACACAACTAAAACTCCGGGTAAAAATACGAACCCAACTAAAACTCCTTGTAAAAAATACGAACCCAACTAAAACTCCGGGTAAAAAATACGAACCCAACTAAAACTTCGGGTAAAAAATACGAAACCAACTAAAAAGTCCGGTAAAAAATATGAACCCAACTAAAACTCCGGGTAAAATTACCAACACAACTAAAACTCCGGGTAAAATTACGAACCCAACTAAAACTCCGGGTAAAATTACGAACCCAACTAAAAGTCCGGGTAAAAAATACGAACCCAACTAAAAACTCCGGGTAAAATTGCGAACCCAACTAAAACTCCGGGTAAAATTACGAACCCAACTAAAACTCCGAGTAAAAAATACGAACCCAACTAAAAAGTCCGGATAAAAAATACGAACCTAACTTAAGACTCCGGGTAAAATTACGAACCCAACTAAAAAGTCCGGGTAAAATTACGAACCCAACTAAAACTCCGGGTAAAATTACTAACTCAACTAAAACTCCGGGTAAAATTACGAACCCAACTAAAACTCCGGGTAAAATTACGAACCCAACTAAAAGTCCGGGTAAAAAATACGAACCCAACTAAAAAGTCCGGGTAAAAGTACGAACCCAACTAAAACTCCGGGTAAAATTACGAACCCAACTAAAACTCCGGGTAAAATTACGAACCCAAGTAAAACTCCGGGTAAAATTACGAACCCAAGTAAAACTCCGGGTAAAATTACGAACCCAACTAAAACTCCGGGTAAAATTACGAACCCAACTAAAACTCCGGGTAAAATTACGAACCCAACTAAAAGTCCGGGTAAAAATACGAACCCAACTAAAAAGTCCGGGTAACTCAAGACTCCGGGTAAATTTACGAACCCAACTAAAACTCCGGGTAAAATTACGAACCCAACTAAAACTCCGGGTAAAATTACGAACCCAACTAAAAGTCCGGGTAAAAAATACGAACACAACTAAAAAGTCCGGGTTAAAAATACGAACCCAACTAAAACTCCGGGTAAAATTACGAACCCAACTAAAACTCCGGGTAAAATTACGAACCCAACTAAAACTCCGGGTAAAATTACGAACCCAACTAAAACTCCGGGTAAAATTACGAACCCAACTAAAAAGTCCGGGTAAAATTACGAACCCAAATAAAACTCCGGGTAAAAAATACGAACCCAACTAAAAAGTCCGGGTAAAAATACGAACCTAACTTAAAACTCCAGGTAAAATTACGAACCCAACTAAAACTCCGGGTAAAAAATACGAACCAAACGAAAAAGTCCGGGTTACATTTAGAACCCAACTAAAACTCCGGGTAAAAAAATACGAACCAAACTAAAACTCCGGGCAAAAATACTAACCCAACTAAAAAGTCCGGGTAAAAAATACGAACCCAACTAAAACTCCGGCTAAAATTACGAACCCAACTAAAACTCCGGGTAAAAATACGAACCCAACTAAAACTCCGGGTAAAAATACGAACCCAACTAAAACTCCGGGTAAAAATACTAACCCAACTAAAAAGTCCTGGTAAAAAATACGAACCCAACTAAAACTCCGGGTAAAATTACGAACCCAACTAAAACTCCGGGTAAAAAATACGAACCCAACTAAAACTCCGGATAAAATTACGAACGCAACTAAAACTCCGGGTAAAATTACGAACCCAACTAAAACTCCGGGTAAAAAATACGAACCCAACTAAAACTCCGGGCAAAAATACTAACCCAACTAAGAAGTCCGGGTAAAAAATACGAACTCAATTAAAACTCCGGATAAAATTACGAACCCAACTAAAACTCCGGGTAAAAATACGAACCCAACTAAAACTCCGGGTAAAAATACTAACCCAACTAAAAAGTTCGGGTTAAAAATACGGACCCAACTAAAACTCCGGGTAAAATTACGAACCCAACTAAAACTCCGGGTAAAAATACAAACCCTACTAAAACTCCGGGTAAAAAATACTAACCCAACTAAATAGTCCGGGTAAAAGATACGAACCCAACTAAAACTCCGGGTAAAAAATACGAACCCAACTAAATAGTCCGGGTAAAAGATACGAACCCAACTAAAACTCCGGGTAAAATTACGAACCCAACTAAAACTCCGGGTAAAAATACGAACCCAACTAAAACTCCGGGTAAAAATACTTACCCAACTAAAAAGTCCGGGTAAAAAATACGAACCCAACTAAAACTCCGGGTAAAAAATACGAACCCAACTAAAGCTCCGGGTAAAAAGTACGAACCCAACTAAAACTCCGGATAAAATTACGAACCCAACTAAAACTCCGGGTAAAAATACGAACCCAACTAAAACTCCGGGTAAAAATACGAACCCAACTAAAACTCCGGGTAAAAAATACGAACCCAACTAAAACTTCGGGTAAAAAATACGAACCCAACTAAAAAGTCCGGTAAAAAATATGAACCCAACTAAAACTCCGGGTAAAATTACCAACACAACTAAAACTCCGGGTAAAAATACGAACCCAGCTAAAACTCCGTGTAAAAAATACGAATCCAACTAAAACTTCGGGTAAAAAATACGAACCCAACTAAAAAGTCCGGTAAAAAATATGAACCCAACTAAAACTCCGGGTAAAATTACCAACACAACTAAAACTCCGGGTAAAAATACGAACCCAACTAAAACTCCTTGTAAAAAATACGAACCCAACTAAAACTCCGGGTAAAAAATACGAACCCAACTAAAACTTCGGGTAAAAAATACGAACCCAACTAAAAAGTCCGGTAAAAAATATGAACCCAACTAAAACTCCGGGTAAAATTACCAACACAACTAAAACTCCGGGTAAAATTACGAACCCAACTAAAACTCCGGGTAAAATTACGAACCCAACTAAAACTCCGAGTAAAATTACGAACCCAACTAAAACTCCGGGTAAAAAATACGAACCAAACAAAAAAGTCCGGGTAACATTTAGAACCCAACTAAAACTCCGGGTAAAAAAATACGAATCCAACTAAAACTCCGGGCAAAAATACTAACCCAACTAAAAAGTCCGGGTAAAAAATACGAACCCAACTAAAACTCCGGATAAAATTACGAACCCAACTAAAACTCCGGGTAAAAATACGAACCCAACTAAAACTCCGGGTAAAAATACGAACCCAACTAAAACTCCGGGTAAAAAATACGAACCCAACTAAAACTTCGGGTAAAAAATACGAACCCAACTAAAAAGTCCGGTAAAAATATGAACCCAACTAAAACTCCGGGTAAAATTACCAACACAACTAAAACTCCGGGTAAAAATACGAACCCAGCTAAAACTCCGTGTAAAAAATACGAATCCAACTAACACTTCGGGTAAAAAATACGAACCCAACTAAAAAGTCCGGTAAAAAATATGAACCCAACTAAAACTCCGGGTAAAATTACCAACACAACTAAAACTCCGGGTAAAAATACGAACCCAACTAAAACTCCTTGTAAAAAATACGAACCCAACTAAAACTCCGGGTAAAAAATACGAACCCAACTAAAACTTCGGGTAAAAAATACGAACCCAACTAAAAAGTCCGGTAAAAAATATGAACCCAACTAAAACTCCGGGTAAAATTACCAACACAACTAAAACTCCGGGTAAAATTACGAACCCAACTAAAACTCCGGGTAAAAAATACGAACCCAACTAAAAAGTCCGGATAAAAAATACGAACCTAACTTAAGACTCCGGGTAAAATTACGAACCCAACTAAAAAGTCCGGGTAAAATTACGAACCCAACTAAAACTCCGGGTAAAATTACTAACTCAACTAAAACTCCGGGTAAAATTACGAACACAACTAAAACTCCGGGTAAAATTACGAACCCAACTAAAAGTCCGGGTAAAAAATACGAACCCAACTAAAAAGTCCGGGTAAAATTACGAACCCAACTAAAACTCCGGGTAAAATTACGAACCCAACTAAAACTCCGGGTAAAATTACGAACCCAAGTAAAACTCCGGGTAAAATTACGAACCCAAGTAAAACTCCGGGTAAAATTACGAACCCAACTAAAACTCCGGGTAAAATTACGAACCCAACTAAAACTCCGGGTAAAATTACGAACCCAACTAAAAGTCCGGGTAAAAATACGAACCCAACTAAAAAGTCCGGGTAACTCAAGACTCCGGGTAAAATTACGAACCCAACTAAAACTCCGGGTAAAATTACGAACCCAACTAAAACTCCGGGTAAAATTACGAACCCAACTAAAAGTCCGGGTAAAAAATACGAATACAACTAAAAAGTCCGGGTTAAAAATACGAACCCAACTAAAACTCCGGGTAAAATTACGAACCCAACTAAAACTCCGGGTAAAATTACGAACCCAACTAAAACTCCGGGTAAAATTACGAACCCAACTAAAACTCCGGGTAAAATTACGAACCCAACTAAAAAGTCCGGGTAAAATTACGAACCCAAATAAAACTCCGGGTAAAAAATACGAACCCAACTAAAAAGTCCGGGTAAAAATACGAACCTAACTTAAAACTCCAGGTAAAATTACGAACACAACTAAAACTCCGGGTAAAAAATACGAACCAAACGAAAAAGTCCGGGTAACATTTAGAACCCAACTAAAACTCCGGGTAAAAAAATACGAACCCAACTAAAACTCCGGGCAAAAATACTAACCCAACTAAAAAGTCCGGGTAAAAAATACGAACCCAACTAAAACTCCGGCTAAAATTACGAACCCAACTAAAACTCCGGGTAAAAATACGAACCCAACTAAAACTCCGGGTAAAAATACGAACCCAACTAAAACTCCGGGTAAAAATACTAACCCAACTAAAAAGTCCGGGTAAAAAATACGAACCCAACTAAAACTCCGGGTAAAATTACGAACCCAACTAAAACTCCGGGTAAAAAATACGAACCCAACTAAAACTCCGGATAAAATTACGAACGCAACTAAAACTCCGGGTAAAATTACGAACCCAACTAAAACTCCGGGTAAAAAATACGAACCCAACTAAAACTCCGGGCAAAAATACTAACCCAACTAAGAAGTCCGGGTAAAAAATACGAACTCAACTAAAACTCCGGATAAAATTACGAACCCAACTAAAACTCCGGGTAAAAATACGAACCCAACTAAAACTCCGGGTAAAAATACTAACCCAACTAAAAAGTCCGGGTTAAAAATACGGACCCAACTAAAACTACGGGTAAAATTACGAACCCAACTAAAACTCCGGGTAAAAATACAAACCCTACTAAAACTCCGGGTAAAAAATACTAACCCAACTAAATAGTCCGGGTAAAAGATACGAACCCAACTAAAACTCCGGGTAAAAAATACGAACCCAACTAAATAGTCCGGGTAAAAGATACGAACCCAACTAAAACTCCGGGTAAAATTACGAACCCAACTAAAACTCCGGGTAAAAATACGAACCCAACTAAAACTCCGGGTAAAAATACTTACCCAACTAAAAAGTCCGGGTAAAAAATACGAACCCAACTAAAACTCCGGGTAAAAATACAAACCCTACTAAAACTCCGGGTAAAAAATACTAACCCAACTAAATAGTCCGGGTAAAAGATACGAACCCAACTAAAACTCCGGGTAAAAATACTAACCCCAACTAAAAAGTCCGGGTCAAAAATACGAACCCAACTAAAACTCCGGGTAAAATTACGAACCCAACTAAAACTCCGGGTAAAATTACGAACCCAACTAAAACTCCGGGTAAAATTACGAACCCAACTAAAAGTCCGGGTAAAAAATGCTAACCCAACTAAAATGTCCGGGTAAAAAATACGAACCCAACTAAAACTCCGGGTAAAATTACGAACCCAACTAAAACTCCGGGTAAAATTACGAACCCAACTAAAAAGTCCGGGTAAAATTACGAACCCAAGTAAAAAGTCCGGGTAACCCAACCCAACCCAACTAAAACTCCGGGTAAAATTACGAACCCAACTAAAACTCCGGGTAAAATTACGAACCCAACTAAAAAGTCCGGGTAAAATTACGAACCCAACTAAAACTCCGGGTAAAAAATACGAACCAAACAAAAAAGTCCGGGTAACATTTAGAACCCAACTAAAACTCCGGGTAAAAAAATACGAACCCAACTAAAACTCCGGGCAAAAATACTAACCCAACTAAAAAGTCCGGGTAAAAAATACGAACCCAACTAAAACTCCGGCTAAAATTACGAACCCAACTAAAACTCCGGATAAAATTACGAACCCAACTAAAACTCCGGGTAAAAATACGAACCCAACTAAAACTCCGGGTAAAAATACGAACCCAACTAAAACTCCGGGTAAAAAATACGAACCCAACTAAAACTTCGGGTAAAAAATACGAACCCAACTAAAAAGTCCGGTAAAAAATATGAACCCAACTAAAACTCCGGGTAAAATTACCAACACAACTAAAACTCCGGGTAAAAATACGAACCCAACTAAAACTCCTTGTAAAAAATACGAACCCAACTAAAACTCCGGGTAAAAAATACGAACCCAACTAAAACTTCGGGTAAAAAATACGAACCCAACTAAAAAGTCCGGTAAAAATATGAACCCAACTAAAACTCCGGGTAAAATTACCAACACAACTAAAACTCCGGGTAAAATTACGAACCCAACTAAAACTCCGGGTAAAATTACGAACCCAACTAAAAGTCCGGGTAATAAATACGAACCCAACTAAAAAGTCCGGGTAAAATTGCGAACCCAACTAAAACTCCGGGTAAAATTACGAACCCAACTAAAACTCCGGGTAAAAAATACGAACCCAACTAAAAAGTCCGGATAAAAAATACGAACCTAACTTAAGACTCCGGGTAAAATTACGAACCCAACTAAAAAGTCCGGGTAAAATTACGAACCCAACTAAAACTCCGTGTAAAATTACTAACTCAACTAAAACTCCGGGTAAAATTACGAACCCAACTAAAACTCCGGGTAAAATTACGAACCCAACTAAAAGTCCGGGTAAAAAATACGAACCCAACTAAAAAGTCCGGGTAAAATTACGAACCCAACTAAAACTCCGGGTAAAATTACGAACCCAACTAAAACTCCGGGTAAAATTACGAACCCAAGTAAAACTCCGGGTAAAATTACGAACCCAAGTAAAACTCCGGGTAAAATTACGAACCCAACTAAAACTCCGGGTAAAATTACGAACCCAACTAAAACTCCGGGTAAAATTACGAACCCAACTAAAAGTCCGGGTAAAAATACGAACCCAACTAGAAAGTCCGGGTAACTCAAGACTCCGGGTAAAATTACGAACCCAACTAAAACTCCGGGTAAAATTACGAACCCAACTAAAACTCCGGGTAAAATTACGAACCCAACTAAAAGTCCGGGTAAAAAATACGAACACAACTAAAAAGTCCGGGTTAAAAATACGAACCCAACTAAAACTCCGGGTAAAATTACGAACCCAACTAAAACTCCGGGTAAAATTACGAACCCAACTAAAACTCCGGGTAAAATTACGAACCCAACTAAAAAGTCCGGGTAAAAATACGAACCTAACTTAAAACTCCAGGTAAAATTACGAACCCAACTAAAACTCCGGGTAAAAAATACGAACCAAACGAAAAAGTCCGGGTTACATTTAGAACCCAACTAAAACTCCGGGTAAAAAAATACGAACCAAACTAAAACTCCGGGCAAAAATACTAACCCAACTAAAAAGTCCGGGTAAAAAATACGAACCCAACTAAAACTCCGGCTAAAATTACGAACCCAACTAAAACTCCGGGTAAAAATACGAACCCAACTAAAACTCCGGGTAAAAATACGAACCCAACTAAAACTCCGGGTAAAAATACTAACCCAACTAAAAAGTCCGGGTAAAAAATACGAACCCAACTAAAACTCCGGGTAAAATTACGAACCCAACTAAAACTCCGGGTAAAAATACGAACCCAACTAAAACTCCGGATAAAATTACGAACGCAACTAAAACTCCGGGTAAAATTACGAACCCAACTAAAACTCCGGGTAAAAAATACGAACCCAACTAAAACTCCGGGCAAAAATACTAACCCAACTAAGAAGTCCGGGTAAAAAATACGAACTCAACTAAAACTCCGGATAAAATTACGAACCCAACTAAAACTCCGGGTAAAAATACAAACCCTACTAAAACTCCGGGTAAAAAATACTAACCCAACTAAATAGTCCGGGTAAAAGATACGAACCCAACTAAAACTCCGGGTAAAATTACGAACCCAACTAAAACTCCGGGTAAAATTACGAACCCAAGTAAAACTCCGGGTAAAATTACGAACCCAAGTAAAACTCCGGGTAAAATTACGAACCCAACTAAAACTCCGGGTAAAATTACGAACCCAACTAAAACTCCGGGTAAAATTACGAACCCAACTAAAAGTCCGGGTAAAAATACGAACCCAACTAGAAAGTCCGGGTAACTCAAGACTCCGGGTAAAATTACGAACCCAACTAAAACTCCGGGTAAAATTACGAACCCAACTAAAACTCCGGGTAAAATTACGAACCCAACTAAAAGTCCGGGTAAAAAATACGAACACAACTAAAAAGTCCGGGTTAAAAATACGAACCCAACTAAAACTCCGGGTAAAATTACGAACCCAACTAAAACTCCGGGTAAAATTACGAACCCAACTAAAACTCCGGGTAAAATTACGAACCCAACTAAAAAGTCCGGGTAAAAATACGAACCTAACTTAAAACTCCAGGTAAAATTACGAACCCAACTAAAACTCCGGGTAAAAAATACGAACCAAACGAAAAAGTCCGGGTTACATTTAGAACCCAACTAAAACTCCGGGTAAAAAAATACGAACCAAACTAAAACTCCGGGCAAAAATACTAACCCAACTAAAAAGTCCGGGTAAAAAATACGAACCCAACTAAAACTCCGGCTAAAATTACGAACCCAACTAAAACTCCGGGTAAAAATACGAACCCAACTAAAACTCCGGGTAAAAATACGAACCCAACTAAAACTCCGGGTAAAAATACTAACCCAACTAAAAAGTCCGGGTAAAAAATACGAACCCAACTAAAACTCCGGGTAAAATTACGAACCCAACTAAAACTCCGGGTAAAAAATACGAACCCAACTAAAACTCCGGATAAAATTACGAACGCAACTAAAACTCCGGGTAAAATTACGAACCCAACTAAAACTCCGGGTAAAAAATACGAACCCAACTAAAACTCCGGGCAAAAATACTAACCCAACTAAGAAGTCCGGGTAAAAAATACGAACTCAACTAAAACTCCGGATAAAATTACGAACCCAACTAAAACTCCGGGTAAAAATACAAACCCTACTAAAACTCCGGGTAAAAAATACTAACCCAACTAAATAGTCCGGGTAAAAGATACGAACCCAACTAAAACTCCGGGTAAAAATACTAACCCCAACTAAAAAGTCCGGGTCAAAAATACGAACCCAACTAAAACTCCGGGTAAAATTACGAACCCAACTAAAACTCCGGGTAAAATTACGAACCCAACTAAAACTCCGGGTAAAATTACGAACCCAACTAAAAGTCCGGGTAAAAAATGCTAACCCAACTAAAATGTCCGGGTAAAAAATACGAACCCAACTAAAACTCCGGGTAAAATTACGAACCCAACTAAAACTCCGGGTAAAATTACGAACCCAACTAAAAAGTCCGGGTAAAATTACGAACCCAAGTAAAAAGTCCGGGTAACCCTACCCAACCCAACTAAAACTCCGGGTAAAATTACGAACCCAACTAAAACTCCGGGTAAAATTACGAACCCAACTAAAAAGTCCGGGTAAAATTACGAACCCAACTAAAACTCCGGGTAAAAAATACGAACCAAACAAAAAAGTCCGGGTAACATTTAGAACCCAACTAAAACTCCGGGTAAAAAAATACGAACCCAACTAAAACTCCGGGCAAAAATACTAACCCAACTAAAAAGTCCGGGTAAAAAATACGAACCCAACTAAAACTCCGGCTAAAATTACGAACCCAACTAAAACTCCGGATAAAATTACGAACCCAACTAAAACTCCGGGTAAAAATACGAACCCAACTAAAACTCCGGGTAAAAATACGAACCCAACTAAAACTCCGGGTAAAAAATACGAACCCAACTAAAACTTCGGGTAAAAAATACGAACCCAACTAAAAAGTCCGGTAAAAAATATGAACCCAACTAAAACTCCGGGTAAAATTACCAACACAACTAAAACTCCGGGTAAAAATACGAACCCAACTAAAACTCCTTGTAAAAAATACGAACCCAACTAAAACTCCGGGTAAAAAATACGAACCCAACTAAAACTTCGGGTAAAAAATACGAACCCAACTAAAAAGTCCGGTAAAAATATGAACCCAACTAAAACTCCGGGTAAAATTACCAACACAACTAAAACTCCGGGTAAAATTACGAACCCAACTAAAACTCCGGGTAAAATTACGAACCCAACTAAAAGTCCGGGTAAAAAATACGAACCCAACTAAAAAGTCCGGGTAAAATTGCGAACCCAACTAAAACTCCGGGTAAAATTACGAACCCAACTAAAACTCCGGGTAAAAAATACGAACCCAACTAAAAAGTCCGGATAAAAAATACGAACCTAACTTAAGACTCCGGGTAAAATTACGAACCCAACTAAAAAGTCCGGGTAAAATTACGAACCCAACTAAAACTCCGTGTAAAATTACTAACTCAACTAAAACTCCGGGTAAAATTACGAACCCAACTAAAACTCCGGGTAAAATTACGAACCCAACTAAAAGTCCGGGTAAAAAATACGAACCCAACTAAAAAGTCCGGGTAAAATTACGAACCCAACTAAAACTCCGGGTAAAATTACGAACCCAACTAAAACTCCGGGTAAAATTACGAACCCAAGTAAAACTCCGGGTAAAATTACGAACCCAAGTAAAACTCCGGGTAAAATTACGAACCCAACTAAAACTCCGGGTAAAATTACGAACCCAACTAAAACTCCGGGTAAAATTACGAACCCAACTAAAAGTCCGGGTAAAAATACGAACCCAACTAGAAAGTCCGGGTAACTCAAGACTCCGGGTAAAATTACGAACCCAACTAAAACTCCGGGTAAAATTACGAACCCAACTAAAACTCCGGGTAAAATTACGAACCCAACTAAAAGTCCGGGTAAAAAATACGAACACAACTAAAAAGTCCGGGTTAAAAATACGAACCCAACTAAAACTCCGGGTAAAATTACGAACCCAACTAAAACTCCGGGTAAAATTACGAACCCAACTAAAACTCCGGGTAAAATTACGAACCCAACTAAAAAGTCCGGGTAAAAATACGAACCTAACTTAAAACTCCAGGTAAAATTACGAACCCAACTAAAACTCCGGGTAAAAAATACGAACCAAACGAAAAAGTCCGGGTTACATTTAGAACCCAACTAAAACTCCGGGTAAAAAAATACGAACCAAACTAAAACTCCGGGCAAAAATACTAACCCAACTAAAAAGTCCGGGTAAAAAATACGAACCCAACTAAAACTCCGGCTAAAATTACGAACCCAACTAAAACTCCGGGTAAAAATACGAACCCAACTAAAACTCCGGGTAAAAATACGAACCCAACTAAAACTCCGGGTAAAAATACTAACCCAACTAAAAAGTCCGGGTAAAAAATACGAACCCAACTAAAACTCCGGGTAAAATTACGAACCCAACTAAAACTCCGGGTAAAAAATACGAACCCAACTAAAACTCCGGATAAAATTACGAACGCAACTAAAACTCCGGGTAAAATTACGAACCCAGTAGTGATATAAGGCGGGTCCTAGCTCACCCATCGGCTTCACCCACTTCACCCACCTGCTTCACCCACTTCACCCACCTGCTTCACCCACTTCACCCACCTGCTTCACCCACCCAGCCACCAGCCGCCAACGCCGAACACGAAAGGTGTTTCGCCAAACACGACTAGCTCACCCACCTGCTTCACCCACCCAGCCACCAGCCACCAGCGCCAAACACGAAAGGTGTTTCGCCAAACACGACTAGCTCACCCACCAGCTTCACCCACCAGCTTCACCCACCAGCTTCACCCACCAGCCACCAACCACACAGTTTGGGTTATCACAAATATTCTTGAGTCATTCTTGAGTCACATTTGAGTCACATTTGAGTCACATTTGAGTCACATTTGAGTCACATTTGAGTCACATTTGAGTCACATTTGAGTCATATTTGAGTCACATTTGAGTCACATTTGAGTCACATTTGAGTCACATTTGAGTCACATTTGAGTCATATTTGAGTCACATTTGAGTCACATTTGAGTCACATTTGAGTCACCACCAACCACCAGCCACCAGCCTTCGGTGTTTCGCCAAACACGAAAGGTGTTTCGCCAAACATGAAAGCTGTTTCTCCAAACACGAAAGTCGTTTCTCCAAACATGAAAGTTGTTTCTTTAAACATGATAGTTGTTCCACCAAACACAAAAGCTGTTTCTCGAAACATGAGATTAAAAATTACCTCACGAATGATTTGATGAACTGATGGATAACACATATCTAGGCCATTTTTAACGATGCGTGACATATGTTGAACATCCTAATCCATTTAACCAACCCCCCACCTCTCACAAATATAACTTCTCCATTCAAGCGTAATGTACTATAAATTGATTACCATCTATTGTCATTTATGCACTATCTTTCAGTATCCTTCAACATGAAGATCGTCAATCATCCATCTTTATCCCTCCCTTTAAACAACCTAGACGCTCTGTGCTCGAGTGCTGAATCTACACAACGACGACATGGTGAGCTTTTACCAAACACAATTAGGGCGATCATTTGTGGTCCATCCGGTTGTGGTAAAACAAATCTTCTACTCAGCTTATTATTTGAAGAAAACGGGTTACGGTTCGAAAACATTTATATATTTTCCAAGACACTATATCAGCCAAAATATGAATTTCTAAATGATATAATAAAACATATACCCGAAATTCAAATGTTTAATTACAGTGACAACGATGAAATTATTGATCCCCAAAACGCTAAAAATAACTCTGTATTCATTTTCGATGATATTGCCTGTGATAAGCAGGATAAAATACGATCATATTTTTGTATGGGTCGTCATAAACTTGTTGATAGTTTCTACTTGACACAAACCTACACACGAATACCTAAACATTTGCTACGTGATAACTCAAACGTCATAATCTTCTTTCAACAAGATATTGTAAACTTACGACACATATTTGAGGAACACGTTTCAACAGATATGAATTTTGAGAAGTTCAAATCAATGTGCCATGAGTGTTGGAAAGGTGGGAAACACAATGCATTAGTAATAATGAAAGATTTTGAAATCAAAGACGGGCGTTACAGAATGGGGTTTGATCAGTATATATTAGACTAGTAATATAAAATAGTATTAGTATCAGTTAGTTAACGAATCTAACAACAATAATTGTCAGATACTCTTAAGTAGTAATTAGCAATTTGTAATGATGAAGAAAATTAAACAACCCCGTGGGAATAGTAAACATCATTTTACTAGTGTTGAGAAACATATAAAGAAGCAAATCAGTGAGATATCAAATGTAGTGAGAAAAAAATATTTAACATTAAAGTTAGGACGTGAACAACATGCGGATACAATTGATCGTGTCGTAAAACCTATAACTGACACTTTAAAGGATATCTCATCTAACACATTGAATTTATTAAAGGGGGGCATTAAACCTATACAACGTGCTCAATCAGAAATAGACGTGACGGATTTAAAAAATACAAAGACTGAAGAAATAAACCTATCAACAATTCCTCCAGTAATTAGATACTACTTCACTACCGATCTAAATAAACAATTAGATAAAAGTTATGGAGTGCAATACAATCCTGCTAGCGACAGTTGGACATTAGGTTCCAAAATTGTAGAATTTTCAAATGATAAAATCATTATAGATAATAAAACCAAGTTTAATGGGAGTGATGGATTATATGAATTATTATTTCTAAAGTATCCAACATCTTATAATAGTAAAGAATTAGAGGTGTATGGTGAAATAATCAATTTAACGAGTGTACATAAACGTCGATTTAATGCAGATGATCGAAATAGAGGGTCTAGAGCGTATAAATACACTAAAATCATAAAACCACTAATAGAGAAAGCATCTAATTTGGATAGTACTCCTACGCATGGTGAGAGGATTGGGAGTGGTCTCCAAATGGAGTTCAATGAGAAAAAGGTGCAGTATATATATTGGGATGATATAAATGAGTTGGTAGATCGTCTAAGACTATTAACTGCATCACAAGCTGCTGGGAACAATTCCCACAACAACGAAATAGTATCGATTATTGAGGAATTGAGGGAAGCAGACGTAATATTTTAATACAAAATGGGTATAGATAAATTCGGTAGATCTCGTATAGTGAGAGGTGGTAATAGGGAGTTTCATAGGCAGCAGTTTCATTCATTCAAAAACGATATCACGAATCAGCTGCAAATGATACAATTCAAATTAAACTCATTAACGTCTAGTATTGGTGATTTAGAAAAAGATTTACAATCGTTTACGGAGGTTACTAGGGATGCGATCTCTGCAATAGATCTGGAGATATCCAGAATGGACGCATTTATTAAGGATTTTGTGTATATAGAGTTTAAGAAAAAATATGATGATGTAATAAAACGTGTAACAAACATTTCTAATCTCGTCACGCGACATAGGCTCCATATGTCACGTGATCGATCCGAGTTATAGTGGTTTCATATTCGTTTAACACATCTCGAAAGCTGGAAGTTATTTCAGTACGCAATCTAATTTCGTATAGCAAACATGAGACAAGTTAGTGAGGTAAAGGAAGCCATAGTGAATGAATTGCATAAACCAGCGCGTCGTATATTTCAACGGAGACGAACCGTTCTACATGGTATAGACGATCTTTGGCAGGCTGACTTAATCGATGTCATCAAATATTCCCGTTATAATCGTGGTTATAAGTTCATACTAATTGTAATTGATTGTTTTTCAAAATTTGTTTGGATGGAACCAATAAAAAACAAGACTGCAAGCGAGACGTCACGTGCCATGGGGGTGATATTGAATAATTCACAACAACGTATACCAAAAAATCTACAAACTGATAACGGGATGGAATTCTACAACAAACAGTTTAAATCATTAATGGAGAAATATTCAATAAATCATTATTCCACATTCAGTGTGATGAAGGCAGCCATAGTTGAGCGTGCAATTAGGACTATAAAACAACAGCTATTCAGATTATTTAGTCTGTACGGAAGTTATAAATGGTGCAATCTACTGCAATCTGTTACTTTGAGGTATAATAATACAAAACATAGAACCATAGGAAAAAAGCCGAAAGATGTTAATTCAAAACGTGTGGAGGGTGAACTTCTCCAAACGGTTTACAACCATATTAAAATCGCTGGTAGGGGCAAATTTAAAGTAGGTGATGTGGTTCGTATAAGCAAGTTCAAACATGTTTTTAGCAAAGGCTATTTACCGAGTTGGACAACTGAACTGTTTAAAATCATAACTGTTAGAATTACAAATCCAATAGCGTATATGTTGGAAGATATGAACGGACAACCCATTAAGGGAGCATTCTACGAATCGGAGTTATCAAAAACGAAATATCATGATATGTATCTCATTGAAAATATTTTAAAAAGGAGGGGTAATAAAGTATTTGTTAAATGGTTAGGTTTTGATAGTTCTCACAATAGTTGGATTCCTGAATCAGACATAATGAAGGTAAAAAAGGGAAGGGGGGTAGAGTTATAAACATAAGTTTCAAGCAGATCTAAATCAGTTGAGTTAAAAAACGTGAAAGTGTACACACATCCGCAAACTATAAGAAATGAGTATCCCATGCAACTACTGGGCAAATATTGAAGATCAGTATGTAAATTATGAAGAGACCATTAAGAAAGAGACCCGCTTCATCAACGAAACGCATTATGAAACGGAAAATGTAAAAATTATCACAGGATTGAGTGTTGCTAGAGGATTTATACCTACACTAAGAATCCTTTCGAATGTTGTGAATAATAAGCATATTCCCGTATTACATTCTGATTGGATTCCATTGATTCAAGCGCTTAAACGACTATCTACTAGAAAAAATGAAGATGATGTCCTCAGATCAGCAAGCATTGTAACTGGTGAGGGAGAGCTAATGCTTGAAGAAATTAGCTCTGAGCGACAATCACGAGGTCTATGTATAGAGATCACGCTTAGGAATTTCTCAATTCATCTCTGTTCTACGGATATAAATTATATTCTACAGTATGATGATATAATTCAATGCAGATTAGAGATGTTAAAGAATTTGAAATTTGCATACTATTTTAACAAGTTGATGGTAACTTTTGTAAGACATGGGGTGATAAATCCTAATTCAACCATTAAACAGTTTTGTGCTAAAAATCCAAACGAATTTAACTATACACTGCTGGATTATATTCATCTCTCTAATACACTTTAAAGTCGAGAACGCTCGATTTTTATTAGTTCATCATCACCAGTCCTTCGAGATGTATCGCACGTTAGCGAGTGTGTTATCAATTTTATTATACTCGTTTATACGAATAGTTCGTATAAAACTAAGAATTAAATCATCAAGGAGAGTAGATCCGCAGAACGCATACGTCATCATCGCCTCACATTTTACAAATGAAAAAATGCTGAATGAATTTAGCGATGAAGAGTTAAAATTATTCCCCCTTGAGTATCTACGAAAACACGTTTCTGCTATACAACTGCAAAATGTCTGGAATAAACTTCCTAAGAAATATCTGGAGGATGAATACTTGAAATCGAAGTTACCATGCTACAAACATTATAACACAAGGCAGCAAAAAACACACTACGACGGACCACCTCCTTCACGCAAGGATTGTGTATATTGTAAAATAATAGTCTAATGAAAATGTAGATACCACTTTAAATTATGTCAATAAACGTCTTAATCAGAATATTTTGTGTTATTTAATCCGAGAATAAAAATATTTGTACGATTTATTTCCGATTTGCGGGAAGAAACCTGCATTCTATAAAGTTGGTGAAAGGTAAGTAATTAGAGTAAAATTACTCACAACTTTCAAAAACAATTATTGTTTTACATCATAATGGGTTATTACGTGGGTTATTATGGGTATTACGTGTGGAATGTGGTTTATTTTATGTTCTAATTAGTCAGCTGTATGATGTAATACTCAAAGATTATGACAACTTTCTATAATTCTAATGATGTTACTTTCAAAACCGACTTTCGCTTTCAAAACCGCCTTTCACTTTCACTTTCAAAATACTTAATTACTACTCATACACCCACTTAAAAATGTTTATGTATAAATATAGGATATTATTTAGTATAGACTTTAGTTCTACCCATAGTCGGCTACTATAATCAACACTTATAATGTCTTCAAGATTATCCGAGTTAGGACTTTGTGAATTTCTTAAACCTAAGAAAAAGTTGTCTGAGTTAGAGGAAAATGTGCCATACGCAATCAAATCAGCTAAAAGAGTTACGAAGTGTGCCTGGCCATCAGTTCTACTCGAGTTTGAAGGCTTCATATCCTTCCTACCGAAGAGGATAGCGGAATCCATCACAGATGAGGAGATACAATTACTACCCTCTATGGCTATGGTGTACAAGGGCGAGAAGAATGTCGGAATGGCTTCGAAAGCTCAGTTAGTGAGCTTTGTAGACGTAGAATAATATAATTTTATGTATAAATTATGAATGTATGTAATCATCAACTCGATTAAATAAAAATATATTTTTATATTTACTATGAGTTTATTTTTTGTTTATTTATTAATTGGAAATAAAACCATAATTCGGAGTAATGAAGTGATAGTTACATAGCAGTAAGTATATCTCAAGTGGAAAAGTTATATAATACCTACCTTAGTTGTTCAAATCCACTTCATAGTACTTACCTGTAATTCACTGAATTCTTAATCATCTGTTATACACGTTGATTGAAACACAAAAAAATGTGTAAAAACTTTATTTATCATGACGGTAATGTTGACATTATATAATTATAAAGTAGTTTGCAATTATTCATAGCGCATACAGCATGCATTGAGTTACAGGTATGAAAATTACAGGGCGTATTCTTCTCCATGATGGGAGGGGTGGGACACCATGTATCAATCCTCTCCAAATTGATGATGCGTGGCTGAAACTTCCAATATAAACACACGATGTTTACTATACTCCAAAATAAATTGGCTTTATCACCGTATGACGCTAAACGGTATATTTGTGATGACGGGGTCACCACATTATCGTGGGGGCATTATAAAATCCCAGATTTATCGTAATATAGTTTTTAAGTTACTCACCTATATGTGTATGATTGGTTATAAATAAACTGTTTAAACTAGTAATTATCTATGTTATTTTCTATTCTTTGCCCACCCCTTAACTATCCTCAAATAATTTCATGGTATATACTCCAGTAAATGATGGTGAGTACTGTAGTAAATAGGAGGTCGTGTATGATGAGGATGTTCGCTCGTTATAACTAACACTACTGCTAGAACTCTTCCTAGATTAGATACTCACGCTGATGAGTCGGTGTTAAACTATATAAATTCAATAAGCTCTAGTGAAATAATCAGTCTTACTGATAATGTATAAGGGGGAGGGTCTCTTAAACAAAGTAATAAATAATCTTCCGTTAGAATTACATTTACCAGGATATCAATTTTGTGGGCCGGGGACTAGACTACAACAAAGGTTAGTGCGTGGTGATTTAGGGATAAATAAATTAGACGCAGCTTGTAAAAAGCATGATATCGCGTATTCTAATCACAAAAGTTTAGAAGATAGACATAGAGCCGACAAAGAACTTGAGTATAGTGCATGGGATAGAGTAAAATCTCCAAGTTCTAAAATTGGTGAAAAGGCGTCTGCCTGGTTGGTTACTAACGCAATGAAATTAAAGCGAAAACTTGGTATGGGGATTTCCACACGATCATCATCATCACGTTCACATTCTGTAAATAATAAAAAGATGGGTATAAAATCGACGAAGACTAGAAAGAAGGGCGTAAAATCGAATAAGTCCAAAGTTGGATTCCGTAAAGAAATTGTAAACCAAATAACTAAATACATAGGAAAATCTGACAATTTGAGAGACGCGTCACGTTTAGCACTGCGAAGTGCACGTTTGGCAGTGAAAAATGCTGGAGGAAAAAAAAGAGTAAATTTGCCTAGAATAATCCCCATTCCTAAAAATGGGGGCTTCCTTCCACTTTTACCAGCAATTTTCGCGGGTCTCTCAGCTTTAGGAGGACTTAGTGGTGGTGCTGCAGGTGTCTACAGAGCTATAAAAACTGGTCAAGAAGCTCGAGATAAATTAGCAGAGTCGGAACGTCATAATAAAACAATGGAAGCGATAGCTATAGGAAAAAAGGGTTCTGGATTATTCTTAAAAAAATATAAGTTAGGGTTAGGACTATACTTGAAGAAAAATTTTTGATTACGCTACCCAAGAGACCATTAACAAACATCGATTTAACACGATACGCTAAATTATTGAAAATCCCTAATTTCAAAGGTGTATTTATGCGTGACACTTTACCAAAAACACCTGCCAAATCAAACGAATGTGCCATCGTTAATCTAGATGATAATAGTGGGGTGGGGACTCATTGGGTAGCATATCAGAAAGTTGGAGGGTCTGTTAACTATTTTGACAGTTTTGGAAACCTGAGACCACCAAAGGAACTAGTAAAATATTTAAAACATTGCAACGTAACATATAATCATGCAAATATACAAAAGAGAAATGCATACAATTGTGGACATTTGTGTTTACAATTTCTAATTGAGCATAAATAGTAGGACTTACGACAGAATTGATTAATTATGTCTCAAACGTTCACCATCATAGGTACTTCGAGTACGTTGTCTACTGATTTTTTTCCGCCAATCGAGTTAGAAGCGAGATCGCAGTATACCCTAGCCCTACTCGCGTTACATACATACAACAGCATTCCTAATATCGAGGAAGGTCTGAATAATAAGTTTCATTACGGTGATCCAAACTTGGATAGTAGTGAAAATAATCACGAGAGTGTAATTGATATACCTACAGGCTCTTACGAACTCAGCGATATCGAATCATACTTATGGAGTGAATTACGAGAGCGTGGTCATATAAAATCAACAGATAATTCAACATATGGTAATTTCTTATCGATCAAAGGGAATAATAATACGTTAAGGTGCGAAGTTAAGAGTCAATTACGAATTGACTTTACTCAGCAGAATACGATTGGAGAAGTATTAGGGTTTTCATCTAAATGTCTGATACCAAAAATCGGCTATCAATCAGATTTACCGGTAAATATAAACAGAGTTGTTACAATACGTGTTGAGTGTAATATTATTCACGGATCTTATTATAACAGCAGACATTCACATACTTTGTACGAGTTTGCTCCATCAGTAGATCCTGGTTATTGTATTAGTATTGAACCGAGAAATTTAGTATACCTACCGGTATTAAATCAACAGACTATTTCAAATATTACTATAAATTTAATTGATCAAAACGGAGAATCAGTTAATTTTCGAGGTGAAAAGATAGCTATTAGATTAGAATTAAAGAAACTCAACTAATATGGGATTAATTTTTCATGAAGGATCCAGTCATAATGGACGCTATATAAGCAAAGACAATTTCAGATCAGCTTCAGTTAATATTCAACCATTCAAGAAAGGTGCATCATCAACAATAAAACAGCGATCCTCGCTCTCCATAGAAAATATTCAGTTCTTAAAATCGCTAGGTTATAATGTCAGAAAAACTATCAATATTTGGAAATCCCAATTTCGACCATTCAATAGTAGGGGAAGAGGTACACACATATCACCCTCCAACTAAATCGTTTCAGCATAACGATGAAATTGAAATTAGTATTAATCAGCAAGATGCCCTGGTCTCTATGTATGAGAGTGCTCTGTATATTGAGGGTAGCATCGAGTATTCAGCTGCAGGAAAGGGTGATGCAAAGATTACAAACAATTTGGGAGCGTTTCTTTTCCACTATATCAGTTATGAGCTCAATGGCATTGAGATTGATCGAATTAGAGATCCAGGAATTACAACGCTCGTGAAAGCGTATTTATGTTTAAATGAAAATCAGTGTAAAGCCCTTCAAATTGCGGGGTTTACATACCCTCTAGACGATAGCATTTATACGCTACATAATAATGACTCGTTCTCTCTACGAATTCCTCTAAGCTATCTGTTTGGTATCTTTCATGATTATAGACGAATATTAAGAGGACGGCACAAGTTGCGTTTAGTTAGAGCCAGGTCTGATAATAACTGCTATCAGATAGTTCTCCCGGAGGCCGATAAGCTAGCTACTGATTTGAAAACTGTGAAAATAAATCTCACCAATGTCGAATTAAGAGCCAAACACATTATACCGGCAGATACTGTGAAATTAGAGATGCTACAAAATTTAGAGAAAGAAAAATCTATACTAGTACCTTTCCGTAAATGGGATTTACACGAGCTACCCAGCCTTAGACGAACCAACAACGAGATTTGGTCAGTTAAGACGAGTGTTAACTTAGAGCGCCCCCTACATGTAATCATTGCGTTTCAAACAAACAGGAAAGATAACGTTAAAAGTGATCCATCTTTGTTTGATCATATAAATATCACGGATTTGAAGGTGTATCTAAATTCAGATTGTTATCCATATGAATCTATGCGATTGGACTTTGATAGAAAAAGATATGCTGAAGCTTTTCAGATGTATTTAGACTTCCAAACTAGCTTCTTGGGGAATCAACACGCTCAACCTCTATTAGATTATGATGATTTTAGCCGTAGGGCCTTATTTGTAGTGGATACATCTAAGCATAACGCAAATGTTGTATTATCATCAACCTGCGATATTCGTGTTGAATTTAATAGTTCTAAAGAATTCCCCAATAATACTAAGGCGTATTGTCTTATAGTTCATGATAGTATTGTTGAATACACCCCCTTAAACGGAATAGTTCGACAAGTTAGATAGATTTAAAATTGTTGAGAAAGAAAATATTAACCATAAAATTATTATTAAATTATTTAGTTTAAAGTCCACTGCTGAATATGAACGTTCAAAAGATGACCTTGCGGAGAACTCGTCATAACAATACAATACTGATTAAACAGCAACTCGTACGCAATAAATTGAACCAACACGTGTTGAATCTCGAGAAGATGAAAGAAATGATAATGGTGTACAGTTTCTCGAAGAAGTTTGAAGACATATTAAGGATTACATCACCATGATAAATCAGTAGTGGGGGAAAAAATAATATATATATTCATATAATTGCAATGGATTTCTTCAGTTCTCCGATTGTAGTTGATATACAATAAAATCACAATGAAAATCGTTGTAGTTGATATGCAGGGATTTCAATTCAAACCCCGCGACTTCATAGTTAAAGAGTTGTGCATATACGATGGAAAAAATATGGCAAACCATTTATTTTTACCATCAATAAAATTAGAGGAGTTAGGTGAATTTGAGAAGAATACTGTTCAATATTTGTCTACACATCATCATGGGCTCGACTATACCAAAGGTATCATCGAACTGGAGAAGTTATCTGACGTCTTAGAACTAAATCTACATGACGTTGATCGCGTCTATGTGAAGGGGAGTGATAAATACAATGTACTCTTGGATCACCTAGCATATTGGAAGTTTCAGCCACGCATCATCAATTTGGAGAGGATTGATACATGGTGTCCCACCCCTCCCATCATGGAGAAGAATACGCCCTGTAATTTTCATACCTGTAACTCAATGCATGCTGTATGCGCTATGAATAATTGCAAACTACTTTATAATTATATAATGTCAACATTACCGTCATGATAAATAAAGTTTTTACACATTTTTTTGTGTTTCAATCAACGTGTATAACAGATGATTAAGAATTCAGTGAATTACAGGTAAGTACTATGAAGTGGATTTGAACAACTAAGGTAGGTATTATATAACTTTTCCACTTGAGATATACTTACTGCTATGTAACTATCACTTCATTACTCCGAATTATGGTTTTATTTCCAATTAATAAATAAACAAAAAATAAAGTCATAGTAAATATAAAAATATATTTTTATTTAATCGAGTTGATGATTACATACATTCATAATTTATACATAAAATTATATTATTCTACGTCTACAAAGCTCACTAACTGAGCTTTCGAAGCCATTCCGACATTCTTCTCGCCCTTGTACACCATAGCCATAGAGGGTAGTAATTGTATCTCCTCATCTGTGATGGATTCCGCTATCCTCTTCGGTAGGAAGGATATGAAGCCTTCAAACTCGAGTAGAACTGATGGCCAGGCACACTTCGTAACTCTTTTAGCTGATTTGATTGCGTATGGCACATTTTCCTCTAACTCAGACAACTTTTTCTTAGGTTTAAGAAATTCACAAAGTCCTAACTCGGATAATCTTGAAGACATTATAAGTGTTGATTATAGTAGCCGACTATGGGTAGAACTAAAGTCTATACTAAATAATATCCTATATTTATACATAAACATTTTTAAGTGGGTGTATGAGTAGTAATTAAGTATTTTGAAAGTGAAAGTGAAAGGCGGTTTTGAAAGCGAAAGTCGGTTTTGAAAGTAACATCATTAGAATTATAGAAAGTTGTCATAATCTTTGAGTATTACATCATACAGCTGACTAATTAGAACATAAAATAAACCACATTCCACACGTAATACCCATAATAACCCACGTAATAACCCATTATGATGTAAAACAATAATTGTTTTTGAAAGTTGTGAGTAATTTTACTCTAATTACTTACCTTTCACCAACTTTATAGAATGCAGGTTTCTTCCCGCAAATCGGAAATAAATCGTACAAATATTTTTATTCTCGGATTAAATAACACAAAATATTCTGATTAAGACGTTTATTGACATAATTTAAAGTGGTATCTACATTTTCATTAGACTATTATTTTACAATATACACAATCCTTGCGTGAAGGAGGTGGTCCGTCGTAGTGTGTTTTTTGCTGCCTTGTGTTATAATGTTTGTAGCATGGTAACTTCGATTTCAAGTATTCATCCTCCAGATATTTCTTAGGAAGTTTATTCCAGACATTTTGCAGTTGTATAGCAGAAACGTGTTTTCGTAGATACTCAAGGGGGAATAATTTTAACTCTTCATCGCTAAATTCATTCAGCATTTTTTCATTTGTAAAATGTGAGGCGATGATGACGTATGCGTTCTGCGGATCTACTCTCCTTGATGATTTAATTCTTAGTTTTATACGAACTATTCGTATAAACGAGTATAATAAAATTGATAACACACTCGCTAACGTGCGATACATCTCGAAGGACTGGTGATGATGAACTAATAAAAATCGAGCGTTCTCGACTTTAAAGTGTATTAGAGAGATGAATATAATCCAGCAGTGTATAGTTAAATTCGTTTGGATTTTTAGCACAAAACTGTTTAATGGTTGAATTAGGATTTATCACCCCATGTCTTACAAAAGTTACCATCAACTTGTTAAAATAGTATGCAAATTTCAAATTCTTTAACATCTCTAATCTGCATTGAATTATATCATCATACTGTAGAATATAATTTATATCCGTAGAACAGAGATGAATTGAGAAATTCCTAAGCGTGATCTCTATACATAGACCTCGTGATTGTCGCTCAGAGCTAATTTCTTCAAGCATTAGCTCTCCCTCACCAGTTACAATGCTTGCTGATCTGAGGACATCATCTTCATTTTTTCTAGTAGATAGTCGTTTAAGCGCTTGAATCAATGGAATCCAATCAGAATGTAATACGGGAATATGCTTATTATTCACAACATTCGAAAGGATTCTTAGTGTAGGTATAAATCCTCTAGCAACACTCAATCCTGTGATAATTTTTACATTTTCCGTTTCATAATGCGTTTCGTTGATGAAGCGGGTCTCTTTCTTAATGGTCTCTTCATAATTTGCATACTGATCTTCAATATTTGCCCAGTAGTTGCATGGGATACTCATTTCTTATAGTTTGCGGATGTGTGTACACTTTCACGTTTTTTAACTCAACTGATTTAGATCTGCTTGAAACTTATGTTTATAACTCTACCCCCCTTCCCTTTTTTACCTTCATTATGTCTGATTCAGGAATCCAACTATTGTGAGAACTATCAAAACCTAACCATTTAACAAATACTTTATTACCCCTCCTTTTTAAAATATTTTCAATGAGATACATATCATGATATTTCGTTTTTGATAACTCCGATTCGTAGAATGCTCCCTTAATGGGTTGTCCGTTCATATCTTTCAACATATACGCTATTGGATTTGTAATTCTAACAGTTATGATTTTAAACAGTTCAGTTGTCCAACTCGGTAAATAGCCTTTGCTAAAAACATGTTTGAACTTGCTTATACGAACCACATCACCTACTTTAAATTTGCCCCTACCAGCGATTTTAATATGGTTGTAAACCGTTTGGAGAAGTTCACCCTCCACACGTTTTGAATTAACATCTTTCGGCTTTTTTCCTATGGTTCTATGTTTTGTATTATTATACCTCAAAGTAACAGATTGCAGTAGATTGCACCATTTATAACTTCCGTACAGACTAAATAATCTGAATAGCTGTTGTTTTATAGTCCTAATTGCACGCTCAACTATGGCTGCCTTCATCACACTGAATGTGGAATAATGATTTATTGAATATTTCTCCATTAATGATTTAAACTGTTTGTTGTAGAATTCCATCCCGTTATCAGTTTGTAGATTTTTTGGTATACGTTGTTGTGAATTATTCAATATCACCCCCATGGCACGTGACGTCTCGCTTGCAGTCTTGTTTTTTATTGGTTCCATCCAAACAAATTTTGAAAAACAATCAATTACAATTAGTATGAACTTATAACCACGATTATAACGGGAATATTTGATGACATCGATTAAGTCAGCCTGCCAAAGATCGTCTATACCATGTAGAACGGTTCGTCTCCGTTGAAATATACGACGCGCTGGTTTATGCAATTCATTCACTATGGCTTCCTTTACCTCACTAACTTGTCTCATGTTTGCTATACGAAATTAGATTGCGTACTGAAATAACTTCCAGCTTTCGAGATGTGTTAAACGAATATGAAACCACTATAACTCGGATCGATCACGTGACATATGGAGCCTATGTCGCGTGACGAGATTAGAAATGTTTGTTACACGTTTTATTACATCATCATATTTTTTCTTAAACTCTATATACACAAAATCCTTAATAAATGCGTCCATTCTGGATATCTCCAGATCTATTGCAGAGATCGCATCCCTAGTAACCTCCGTAAACGATTGTAAATCTTTTTCTAAATCACCAATACTAGACGTTAATGAGTTTAATTTGAATTGTATCATTTGCAGCTGATTCGTGATATCGTTTTTGAATGAATGAAACTGCTGCCTATGAAACTCCCTATTACCACCTCTCACTATACGAGATCTACCGAATTTATCTATACCCATTTTGTATTAAAATATTACGTCTGCTTCCCTCAATTCCTCAATAATCGATACTATTTCGTTGTTGTGGGAATTGTTCCCAGCAGCTTGTGATGCAGTTAATAGTCTTAGACGATCTACCAACTCATTTATATCATCCCAATATATATACTGCACCTTTTTCTCATTGAACTCCATTTGGAGACCACTCCCAATCCTCTCACCATGCGTAGGAGTACTATCCAAATTAGATGCTTTCTCTATTAGTGGTTTTATGATTTTAGTGTATTTATACGCTCTAGACCCTCTATTTCGATCATCTGCATTAAATCGACGTTTATGTACACTCGTTAAATTGATTATTTCACCATACACCTCTAATTCTTTACTATTATAAGATGTTGGATACTTTAGAAATAATAATTCATATAATCCATCACTCCCATTAAACTTGGTTTTATTATCTATAATGATTTTATCATTTGAAAATTCTACAATTTTGGAACCTAATGTCCAACTGTCGCTAGCAGGATTGTATTGCACTCCATAACTTTTATCTAATTGTTTATTTAGATCGGTAGTGAAGTAGTATCTAATTACTGGAGGAATTGTTGATAGGTTTATTTCTTCAGTCTTTGTATTTTTTAAATCCGTCACGTCTATTTCTGATTGAGCACGTTGTATAGGTTTAATGCCCCCCTTTAATAAATTCAATGTGTTAGATGAGATATCCTTTAAAGTGTCAGTTATAGGTTTTACGACACGATCAATTGTATCCGCATGTTGTTCACGTCCTAACTTTAATGTTAAATATTTTTTTCTCACTACATTTGATATCTCACTGATTTGCTTCTTTATATGTTTCTCAACACTAGTTAAATGATGTTTACTATTCCCACGGGGTTGTTTAATTTTCTTCATCATTACAAATTGCTAATTACTACTTAAGAGTATCTGACAATTATTGTTGTTAGATTCGTTAACTAACTGATACTAAT
Source organism: Melinopterus prodromus (assembly GCA_964023965.1). Taxonomy (NCBI): domain Eukaryota; kingdom Metazoa; phylum Arthropoda; class Insecta; order Coleoptera; family Scarabaeidae; genus Melinopterus; species Melinopterus prodromus. The sequence continues at coordinate 94,274 of CAXIES010000392.1, forward strand.
ACTATTTTATATTACTAGTCTAATATATACTGATCAAACCCCATTCTGTAACGCCCGTCTTTGATTTCAAAATCTTTCATTATTACTAATGCATTGTGTTTCCCACCTTTCCAACACTCATGGCACATTGATTTGAACTTCTCAAAATTCATATCTGTTGAAACGTGTTCCTCAAATATGTGTCGTAAGTTTACAATATCTTGTTGAAACAAGATTATGACGTTTGAGTTATCACGTAGCAAATGTTTAGGTATTCGTGTGTAGGTTTGTGTCAAGTAGAAACTATCAACAAGTTTATGACGACCCATACAAAAATATGATCGTATTTTATCCTGCTTATCACAGGCAATATCATCGAAAATGAATACAGAGTTATTTTTAGCGTTTTGGGGATCAATAATTTCATCGTTGTCACTGTAATTAAACATTTGAATTTCGGGTATATGTTTTATTATATCATTTAGAAATTCATATTTTGGCTGATATAGTGTCTTGGAAAATATATAAATGTTTTCGAACCGTAACCCGTTTTCTTCAAATAATAAGCTGAGTAGAAGATTTGTTTTACCACAACCGGATGGACCACAAATGATCGCCCTAATTGTGTTTGGTAAAAGCTCACCATGTCGTCGTTGTGTAGATTCAGCACTCGAGCACAGAGCGTCTAGGTTGTTTAAAGGGAGGGATAAAGATGGATGATTGACGATCTTCATGTTGAAGGATACTGAAAGATAGTGCATAAATGACAATAGATGGTAATCAATTTATAGTACATTACGCTTGAATGGAGAAGTTATATTTGTGAGAGGTGGGGGGTTGGTTAAATGGATTAGGATGTTCAACATATGTCACGCATCGTTAAAAATGGCCTAGATATGTGTTATCCATCAGTTCATCAAATCATTCGTGAGGTAATTTTTTATCTCATGTTTCGAGAAACAGCTTTTGTGTTTGGTGGAACAACTATCATGTTTAAAGAAACAACTTTCATGTTTGGAGAAACGACTTTCGTGTTTGGAGAAACAGCTTTCATGTTTGGCGAAACACCTTTCGTGTTTGGCGAAACACCGAAGGCTGGTGGCTGGTGGTTGGTGGTGACTCAAATGTGACTCAAATGTGACTCAAATGTGACTCAAATGTGACTCAAATGTGACTCAAATGTGACTCAAATGTGACTCAAATATGACTCAAATGTGACTCAAATGTGACTCAAATGTGACTCAAATATGACTCAAATGTGACTCAAATGTGACTCAAATGTGACTCAAATGTGACTCAAATGTGACTCAAATGTGACTCAAATGTGACTCAAGAATGACTCAAGAATATTTGTGATAACCCAAACTGTGTGGTTGGTGGCTGGTGGGTGAAGCTGGTGGGTGAAGCTGGTGGGTGAAGCTGGTGGGTGAGCTAGTCGTGTTTGGCGAAACACCTTTCGTGTTTGGCGCTGGTGGCTGGTGGCTGGGTGGGTGAAGCAGGTGGGTGAGCTAGTCGTGTTTGGCGAAACACCTTTCGTGTTCGGCGTTGGCGGCTGGTGGCTGGGTGGGTGAAGCAGGTGGGTGAAGTGGGTGAAGCAGGTGGGTGAAGTGGGTGAAGCAGGTGGGTGAAGTGGGTGAAGCCGATGGGTGAGCTAGGACCCGCCTTATATCACTACTGAACCCAACTAAAACTCCGGGTAAAAAATACGAACCCAACTAAAACTCCGGGCAAAAATACTAACCCAACTAAGAAGTCCGGGTAAAAAATACGAACTCAACTAAAACTCCGGATAAAATTACGAACCCAACTAAAACTCCGGGTAAAAATACGAACCCAACTAAAACTCCGGGTAAAAATACTAACCCAACTAAAAAGTCCGGGTAAAAAATACGAACCCAACTAAAACTCCGGGTAAAATTACGAACCCAACTAAAACTCCGGGTAAAATTACGAACCCAACTAAAACTCCGGGTAAAATTACGAACCCAACTAAAACTCCGGGTAAAATTACGAACCCAACTAAAAGTCCGGGTAAAAAATACGAACACAACTAAAAAGTCCGGGTTAAAAATACGAACCCAACTAAAACTCCGGGTAAAATTACGAACCCAACTAAAACTCCGGGTAAAATTACGAACCCAACTAAAACTCCGGGTAAAATTACGAACCCAACTAAAACTCCGGGTAAAATTACGAACCCAACTAAAAAGTCCGGGTAAAATTACGAACCCAAATAAAACTCCGGGTAAAAAATACGAACCCAACTAAAAAGTCCGGGTAAAAATACGAACCTAACTTAAAACTCCAGGTAAAATTACGAACCCAACTAAAACTCCGGGTAAAAAATACGAACCAAACGAAAAAGTCCGGGTAACATTTAGAACCCAACTAAAACTCCGGGTAAAAAAATACGAACCAAACTAAAACTCCGGGCAAAAATACTAACCCAACTAAAAAGTCCGGGTAAAAAATACGAACCCAACTAAAACTCCGGCTAAAATTACGAACCCAACTAAAACTCCGGGTAAAAATACGAACCCAACTAAAACTCCGGGTAAAAATACGAACCCAACTAAAACTCCGGGTAAAAATACTAACCCAACTAAAAAGTCCGGGTAAAAAATACGAACCCAACTAAAACTCCGGGTAAAATTACGAACCCAACTAAAACTCCGGGTAAAAAATACGAACCCAACTAAAACTCCGGATAAAATTACGAACGCAACTAAAACTCCGGGTAAAATTACGAACCCAACTAAAACTCCGGGTAAAAAATACGAACCCAACTAAAACTCCGGGCAAAAATACTAACCCAACTAAAACTCCGGGTAAAAATACTAACCCAACTAAAAAGTCCGGGTTAAAAATACGGACCCAACTAAAACTCCGGGTAAAATTACGAACCCAACTAAAACTCCGGGTAAAAATACAAACCCTACTAAAACTCCGGGTAAAAAATACTAACCCAACTAAATAGTCCGGGTAAAAGATACGAACCCAACTAAAACTCCGGGTAAAAAATACGAACCCAACTAAATAGTCCGGGTAGAAGATACGAACCCAACTAAAACTCCGGGTAAAATTACGAACCCAACTAAAACTCCGGGTAAAAATACGAACCCAACTAAAACTCCGGGTAAAAATACTTACCCAACTAAAAAGTCCGGGTAAAAAATACGAACCCAACTAAACTCCGGGTAAAAAATACGAACCCAACTAAAGCTCCGGGTAAAAAGTACGAACCCAACTAAAACTCCGGGTAAAAAATGCTAACCCAACTAAAATGTCCGGGTAAAAAATACGAACCCAACTAAAACTCCGGGTAAAATTACGAACCCAACTAAAAGTCCGGGTAAAAATACGAACCCAACTAAAACTCCGGGTAAAAATACTAACCCCAACTAAAAAGTCCGGGTCAAAAATACGAACCCAACTAAAACTCCGGGTAAAATTACGAACCCAACTAAAACTCCGGGTAAAATTACGAACCCAACTAAAACTCCGGGTAAAAATACGAACCCAACTAAAACTCCGGGTAAAAAATACGAACCCAACTAAAACTTCGGGTAAAAAATACGAACCCAACTAAAAAGTCCGGTAAAAAATATGAACCCAACTAAAACTCCGGGTAAAATTACCAACACAACTAAAACTCCGGGTAAAAATACGAACCCAACTAAAACTCCTTGTAAAAAATACGAACCCAACTAAAACTCCGGGTAAAAAATACGAACCCAACTAAAACTTCGGGTAAAAAATACGAACCCAACTAAAAAGTCCGGTAAAAAATATGAACCCAACTAAAACTCCGGGTAAAATTACCAACACAACTAAAACTCCGGGTAAAATTACGAACCCAACTAAAACTCCGGGTAAAATTACGAACCCAACTAAAAGTCCGGGTAAAAAGTACGAACCCAACTAAAAAGTCCGGGTAAAATTGCGAACCCAACTAAAACTCCGGGTAAAATTACGAAACCAACTAAAACTCCGGGTAAAAAATACGAACCCAACTAAAAAGTCCGGATAAAAAATACGAACCTAACTTAAGACTCCGGGTAAAATTACGAACCCAACTAAAAACTCCGGGTAAAATTACGAACCCAACTAAAACTCCGGGTAAAATTACTAACTCAACTAAAACTCCGGGTAAAATTACGAACCCAACTAAAACTCCGGGTAAAATTACGAACCCAACTAAAAGTCCGGGTAAAAAATACGAACCCAACTAAAAAGTCCGGGTAAAATTACGAACCCAACTAAAACTCCGGGTAAAATTACGAACCCAACTAAAACTCCGGGTAAAATTACGAACCCAAGTAAAACTCCGGGTAAAATTACGAACCCAAGTAAAACTCCGGGTAAAATTACGAACCCAACTAAAACTCCGGGTAAAATTACGAACCCAACTAAAACTCCGGGTAAAATTACGAACCCAACTAAAAGTCCGGGTAAAAATACGAACCCAACTAAAAAGTCCGGGTAACTCAAGACTCCGGGTAAAATTACGAACCCAACTAAAACTCCGGGTAAAATTACGAACCCAACTAAAACTCCGGGTAAAATTACGAACCCAACTAAAAGTCCGGGTAAAAAATACGAACACAACTAAAAAGTCCGGGTTAAAAATACGAACCCAACTAAAACTCCGGGTAAAATTACGAACCCAACTAAAACTCCGGGTAAAATTACGAACCCAACTAAAACTCCGGGTAAAATTACGAACCCAACTAAAACCCCGGGTAAAATTACGAATCCAACTAAAAAGTCCGGGTAAAATTACGAACCCAAATAAAACTCCGGGTAAAAAATACGAACCCAACTAAAAAGTCCGGGTAAAAATACGAACCTAACTTAAAACTCCAGGTAAAATTACGAACCCAACTAAAACTCCGGGTAAAAAATACGAACCAAACGAAAAAGTCCGGGTTACATTTAGAACCCAACTAAAACTCCGGGTAAAAAAATACGAACCAAACTAAAACTCCGGGCAAAAATACTAACCCAACTAAAAAGTCCGGGTAAAAAATACGAACCCAACTAAAACTCCGGCTAAAATTACGAACCCAACTAAAACTCCGGGTAAAAATACGAACCCAACTAAAACTCCGGGTAAAAATACGAACCCAACTAAAACTCCGGGTAAAAATACTAACCCAAAAAGTCCGGGTAACTCAAGACTCCGGGTAAAATTACGAACCCAACTAAAACTCCGGGTAAAATTACGAACCCAACTAAAACTCCGGGTAAAATTACGAACCCAACTAAAAGTCCGGGTAAAAAATACGAACCCAACTAAAAAGTCCGGGTACAAAATACGAACCCAACTAAAACTCCGGCTAAAATTACGAACCCAACTAAAACTCCGGGAAAAAATACGAACCCAACTAAAACTCCGGGTAAAAATACGAACCCAACTAAAACTCCGGGTAAAAATACTAACCCAACTAAAAAGTCCGGGTAAAAAATACGAACCCAACTAAAACTCCGGGTAAAATTACGAACCCAACTAAAACTCCGGGTAAAAAATACGAACCCAACTAAAAAGTCCGGGTAAAATTACGAACCCAACTAGAACTCCGGGTAAAATTACGAACCCAACTAAAACTCCGGGTACAAAATACGAACCCAACTAAAACTCCGGGCAAAAATACTAACCCAACTAAAAAGTCCGGGTAAAAAATACGAACCCAACTAAAACTCCGGATAAAATTACGAACCCAACTAAAACTCCGGGTAAAAATACGAACCCAACTAAAACTCCGGGTAAAAATATTAACCCAACTAAAAAGTCCGGGTTAAAAATACGAACCCAACTAAAACTCCGGGTAAAATTACGAACCCAACTAAAACTCCGGGTAAAAATACAAACCCTACTAAAACTCCGGGTAAAAATACTAACCCAACTAAAAATTCCGGGTAAAAAATGCGAACCCAACTAAAACTCCGGGTAAAAAATACGAACCCAACTAAAACTCCGGGTAAAAAATACTAACCCAACTAAATAGTCCGGGTAAAAGATACGAACCCAACTAAAACTCCGGGTAAAATTACGAACCCAACTAAAACTCCGGGTAAAAATACGAACCCAACTAAAACTCCGGGTAAAAATACCTACCCAACTAAAAAGTCCGGGTAAAAAATACGAACCCAACTAAAACTCCGGGTAAAAAATACGAACCCAACTAAAACTCCGGGTAAAAAGTACGAACCCAACTAAAACTCCGGGTAAAAAATGCTAACCCACCTAAAATGTCCGGGTAAAAAATACGAACCCAACTAAAACTCCGGGTAAAATTACGAACCCAACTAAAACTCCGGGTAAAAATACGAACCCAACTAAAACTCCGGGTAAAAATACTAACCCCAACTAAAAAGTCCAGGTAAAAAATACGAACACAACTAAAACTCCGGGTAAAATTACGAACCCAACTAAAACTCCGGGTGAAATTACGAACCCAACTAAAACTCCGGGTAAAATTACGAACCCAACTAAAAGTCCGGGTAAAAAATACGAGTCCAACTAAAAAGTCCGGGTAAAATTACGAACCCAACTAAAACTCCGGGTAAAATTACGAACCCAACTAAAACTCCGGGTAAAATTACGAACCCAACTAAAACTCCGGGTAAAATTACAAACCCAACTAAAACTCCGGGTAAAATTACGAACCCAACTAAAAAGTCCGGGTAAAATTACGAACCCAAATAAAAAGTCCGGGTAAAATTACGAACCCAACTGAAAAGTCCGGGTAACTCAAGAGTCCGGGTAAAATTACGAACCCAACTAAAACTCCGGGTAAAATTACGAACCCAACTAAAACTCCGGATAAAATTACGAACCCAACTAAAAGTCCGGGTAAAAAATACGAACCCAACTAAAAAGTCCGGGTGAAAAATACGAACCCAACTAAAACTCCGGGTAAAATTACGAACCCAACTAAAACTCCGGGTAAAATTACGAACCCAACTAAAACTCCGGGTAAAATTACGAACCCAACTAAAACTCCGGGTAAAATTACGAACCCAACTAAAAAGTCCGGGTAAAATTACGAACCCAAATAAAACTCCGGGTAAAAAATACGAACCCAACTAAAAAGTCCGGGTAAAAATACGAACCTAACTTAAAACTCCAGGTAAAATTACGAACCCAACTAAAACTCCGGGTAAAAAATACGAACCAAACAAAAAAGTCCGGGTAACATTTAGAACCCAACTAAAACTCCGGGTAAAAAAATACGAACCCAACTAAAACTCCGGGTAAAATTACGAACCCAACTAAAAAGTCCGGGTAAAATTACGAACCCAACTAAAACTCCGAGTTAAATTACGAACTCAACTAAAACTCCGGGTAAAATTACGAACCCAACTAAAACTCCGGGTAAAATTACGAACCCAACTAAAAGTCCGGGTAAAAAATACGAACCCAACTAAAAATTCCGGGTAAAATTACGAACCCAACTAAAACTCCGGGTAAAATTACGAACCCAACTAAAACTCCGGGTAAAATTACGAACCCAAGTAAAACTCCTTGTAAAATTACGAACCCAAGTACAACTCCGGGTAAAATTACGAACGCAACTAAAACTCCGGGTAAAATTACGAACCCAACTAAAACTCCGGGTAAAATTACGAACCCAACTAAAAGTCCGGGTAAAATTACGAACCCAACTAAAAACTCCGGGTAAAATTACGAACCCAACTAAAACTCCGGGTATAATTACGAACCCAACTAAAAGTCCGGGTAAAAAATACGAACCCAACTAAAAAGTCCGGGTAAAATTGCGAACCCAACTAAAACTCCGGGTAAAATTACGAACCCAACTAAAACTCCGGGTAAAAAATACGAACCCAACTAAAAAGTCCGGATAAAAAATACGAACCTAACTTAAGACTCCGGGTAAAATTACGAACCCAACTAAAAAGTCCGGGTAAAATTACGAACCCAACTAAAACTCCGGGTAAAATTACTAACTCAACTAAAACTCCGGGTAAAATTACGAACCCAACTAAAACTCCGGGTAAAATTACGAACCCAACTAAAAGTCCGGGTAAAAAATACGAACCCAACTAAAAAGTCCGGGTAAAATTACGAACCCAACTAAAACTCCGGGTAAAATTACGAACCCAACTAAAACTCCGGGTAAAATTACGAACCCAAGTAAAACTCCGGGTAAAATTACGAACCCAAGTAAAACTCCGGGTAAAATTACGAACCCAACTAAAACTCCGGGTAAAATTACGAACCCAACTAAAAGTCCGGGTAAAAATACGAACCCAACTAAAAAGTCCGGGTAACTCAAGACTCCGGGTAAAATTACGAACCCAACTAAAACTCCGGGTAAAATTACGAACCCAACTAAAACTCCGGGTAAAATTACGAACCCAACTAAAAGTCCGGGTAAAAAATACGAACCCAACTAAAAAGTCCGGGTTAAAAATACGAACCCAACTAAAACTCCGGGTAAAATTACGAACCCAACTAAAACTCCGGGTAAAATTACGAACCCAACTAAAACTCCGGGTAAAATTACGAACCCAACTAAAACTCCGGGTAAAATTACGAACCCAACTAAAAAGTCCGGGTAAAATTACGAACCCAAATAAAACTCCGGGTAAAAAATACGAACCCAACTAAAAAGTCCGGGTAAAAATACGAACCTAACTTAAAACTCCAGGTAAAATTACGAACCCAACTAAAACTCCGGGTAAAAAATACGAACCAAACAAAAAAGTCCGGGTAACATTTAGAACCCAACTAAAACTCCGGGTAAAAAAATACGAACCCAACTAAAACTCCGGGCAAAAATAATAACCCAACTAAAAAGTCCGGGTACAAAATACGAACCCAACTAAAACTCCGGCTAAAATTACGAACCCAACTAAAACTCCGGGAAAAAATACGAACCCAACTAAAACTCCGGGTAAAAATACGAACCCAACTAAAACTCCGGGTAAAAATACTAACCCAACTAAAAAGTCCGGGTAAAACATACGAACCCAACTAAAACTCCGGGTAAAATTGCGAACCCAACTAAAACTCCGGGTAAAAAATACGAACCCAACTAAAAAGTCCGGGTAAAATTACGAACCCAACTAGAACTCCGGGTAAAATTACGAACCCAACTAAAACTCCGGGTACAAAATACGAACCCAACTAAAACTCCGGGCAAAAATACTAACCCAACTAAAAAGTCCGGGTAAAAAATACGAACCCAACTAAAACTCCGGATAAAATTACGAACCCAACTAGAACTCCGGGTAAAAATACGAACCCAACTAAAACTCCGGGTAAAAATACTAACCCAACTAAAAAGTCAGGGTTAAAAATACGAACCCAACTAAAACTCCGGGTAAAATTACGAACCCAACTAAAACTCCGGGTAAAAATACAAACCCTACTAAAACTCCGGGTAAAAATACTAACCCAACTAAAAATTCCGGGTAAAAAATGCGAACCCAACTAAAACTCCGGGTAAAAAATACGAACCCAACTAAAACTCCGGGTAAAAAATACTAACCCAACTAAATAGTCCGGGTAAAAGATACGAACCCAACTAAAACTCCGGGTAAAATTACGAACCCAACTAAAACTCCGGGTAAAAATACGAACCCAACTAAAACTCCGGGTAAAAATACTTACCCAACTAAAAAGTCCGGGTAAAAAATACGAACCCAACTAAAACTCCGGGTAAAAAATACGAACCCAACTAAAACTCCGGGTAAAAAGTACGAACCCAACTAAAACTCCGGGTAAAAAATGCTAACCCAACTAAAATGTCCGGGTAAAAAATACGAACCCAACTAAAACTCCGGGTAAAATTACGAACCCAACTAAAACTCCGGGTAAAAATACGAACCCAACTAAAACTCCGGGTAAAAATACTAACCCCAACTAAAAAGTCCAGGTAAAAAATACGAACACAACTAAAACTCCGGGTAAAATTACGAACCCAACTAAAACTCCGGGTGAAATTACGAACCCAACTAAAACTCCGGGTAAAATTACGAACCCAACTAAAAGTCCGGGTAAAAAATACGAGTCCAACTAAAAAGTCCGGGTAAAATTACGAACCCAAGTAAAACTCCGGCTAAAATTACGAACCCAACTAAAACTCCGGGTAAAATTACGAACCCAACTAAAAAGTCCGGGTAAAATTACGAACCCAAATAAAAAGTCCGGGTAAAATTACGAACCCAACTAAAACTCCGGGTAAAATTACGAACTCAACTAAAACTCTGGGTAAAATTACGAACCCAACTAAAACTCCGGGTAAAATTACGAACCCAACTAAAAGTCCGGGTAAAAAATACGAACCCAACTAAAAAGTCCGGGTAAAATTACGAACCCAACTAAAACTCCGGGTAAAATTACGAACCCAACTAAAACTCCGGGTAAAATTACGAACCCAACTAAAACTCCGGGTAAAATTACAAACCCAACTAAAACTCCGGGTAAAATTACGAACCCAACTAAAAAGTCCGGGTAAAATTACGAACCCAAATAAAAAGTCCGGGTAAAATTACGAACCCAACTGAAAAGTCCGGGTAACTCAAGAGTCCGGGTAAAATTACGAACCCAACTAAAACTCCGGGTAAAATTACGAACCCAACTAAAACTCCGGATAAAATTACGAACCCAACTAAAAGTCCGGGTAAAAATACGAACCCAACTAAAAAGTCCGGGTTAAAAATACGAACCCAACTAAAACTCCGGGTAAAATTACGAACCCAACTAAAACTCCGGGTAAAATTACGAACCCAACTAAAACTCCGGGTAAAATTACGAACCCAACTAAAAGTCCGGGTAAAATTACGAACCCAACTAAAAAGTCCGGGTAAAATTACGAACCCAAATAAAACTCCGGGTAAAAAATACGAACCCAACTAAAAAGTCCGGGTAAAAATACGAACCTAACTTAAAACTCCAGGTAAAATTACGAACCCAACTAAAACTCCGGGTAAAAAATACGAACCAAACAAAAAAGTCCGGGTAACATTTAGAACCCAACTAAAACTCCGGGTAAAAAAATACGAACCCAACTAAAACTCCGGGTAAAATTACGAACCCAACTAAAAAGCCCTGGTAAAATTACGAACCCAACTAAAACTCCGAGTTAAATTACGAACTCAACTAAAACTCCGGGTAAAATTACGAACCCAACTAAAACTCCGGGTAAAATTACGAACCCAACTAAAAGTCCGGGTAAAAAATACGAACCCAACTAAAAATTCCGGGTAAAATTACGAACCCAACTAAAACTCCGGGTAAAATTACGAACCCAACTAAAACTCCGGGTAAAATTACGAACCCAAGTAAAACTCCTTGTAAAATTACGAACCCAAGTACAACTCCGGGTAAAATTACGAACGCAACTAAAACTCCGGGTAAAATTACGAACCCAACTAAAACTCCGGGTAAAATTACGAACCCAACTAAAAGTCCGGGTAAAATTACGAACCCAACTAAAAACTCCGGGTAAAATTACGAACCCAACTAAAACTCCGGGTAAAATTACGAACCCAACTAAAAGTCCGGGTAAAAAATACGAACCCAACTAAAAAGTCCGGGTAAAATTGCGAACCCAACTAAAACTCCGGGTAAAATTACGAACCCAACTAAAACTCCGGGTAAAAAATACGAACCCAACTAAAAAGTCCGGATAAAAAATACGAACCTAACTTAAGACTCCGGGTAAAATTACGAACCCAACTAAAAAGTCCGGGTAAAATTACGAACCCAACTAAAACTCCGGGTAAAATTACTAACTCAACTAAAACTCCGGGTAAAATTACGAACCCAACTAAAACTCCGGGTAAAATTACGAACCCAACTAAAAGTCCGGGTAAAAAATACGAACCCAACTAAAAAGTCCGGGTAAAATTACGAACCCAACTAAAACTCCGGGTAAAATTACGAACCCAACTAAAACTCCGGGTAAAATTACGAACCCAAGTAAAACTCCGGGTAAAATTACGAACCCAAGTAAAACTCCGGGTAAAATTACGAACCCAACTAAAACTCCGGGTAAAATTACGAACCCAACTAAAAGTCCGGGTAAAAATACGAACCCAACTAAAAAGTCCGGGTAACTCAAGACTCCGGGTAAAATTACGAACCCAACTAAAAAGTCCGGGTAAAATTACGAACCCAACTAAAACTCCGGGTAAAATTACGAACCCTACTAAAAGTCCGGGTAAAAAATACGAACCCAACTAAAAAGTCCGGGTTAAAAATACGAACCCAACTAAAACTCCGGGTAAAATTACGAACCCAACTAAAACTCCGGGTAAAATTACGAACCCAACTAAAACTCCGGGTAAAATTACGAACCCAACTAAAACTCCGGGTAAAATTACGAACCCAACTAAAAAGTCCGGGTAAAATTACGAACCCAAATAAAACTCCGGGTAAAAAATACGAACCCAACTAAAAAGTCCGGGTAAAAATACGAACCCAACTAAAACTCCGGGTAAAAAATACGAACCAAACAAAAAAGTCCGGGTAACATTTAGAACCCAACTAAAACTCCGGGTAAAAAAATACGAACCCAACTAAAACTCCGGGCAAAAATAATAACCCAACTAAAAAGTCCGGGTACAAAATACGAACCCAACTAAAACTCCGGCTAAAATTACGAACCCAACTAAAACTCCGGGAAAAAATACGAACCCAACTAAAACTCCGGGTAAAAATACGAACCCAACTAAAACTCCGGGTAAAAATACTAACCCAACTAAAAAGTCCGGGTAAAACATACGAACCCAACTAAAACTCCGGATAAAATTACGAACCCAACTAGAACTCCGGGTAAAAATACGAACCCAACTAAAACTCCGGGTAAAAATACTAACCCAACTAAAAAGTCCGGGTTAAAAATACGAACCCAACTAAAACTCCGGGTAAAATTACGAACCCAACTAAAACTCCGGGTAAAAATACAAACCCTACTAAAACTCCGGGTAAAAATACTAACCCAACTAAAAATTCCGGGTAAAAAATGCGAACCCAACTAAAACTCCGGGTAAAAAATACGAACCCAACTAAAACTCCGGGTAAAAAATACTAACCCAACTAAATAGTCCGGGTAAAAGATACGAACCCAACTAAAACTCCGGGTAAAATTACGAACCCAACTAAAACTCCGGGTAAAAATACGAACCCAACTAAAACTCCGGGTAAAAATACTTACCCAACTAAAAAGTCCGGGTAAAAAATACGAACCCAACTAAAACTCCGGGTAAAAAATACGAACCCAACTAAAACTCCGGGTAAAAAGTACGAACCCAACTAAAACTCCGGGTAAAAAATGCTAACCCAACTAAAATGTCCGGGTAAAAAATACGAACCCAACTAACACTCCGGGTAAAATTACGAACCCAACTAAAACTCCGGGTAAAAATACGAACCCAACTAAAACTCCGGGTAAAAATACTAACCCCAACTAAAAAGTCCAGGTAAAAAATACGAACACAACTAAAACTCCGGGTAAAATTACGAACCCAACTAAAACTCCGGGTGAAATTACGAACCCAACTAAAACTCCGGGTAAAATTACGAACCAACTAAAAGTCCGGGTAAAAAATACGAGTCCAACTAAAAAGTCCGGGTAAAATTACGAACCCAAGTAAAACTCCGGGTAAAATTACGAACCCAACTAAAACTCCGGGTAAAATTACGAACCCAACTAAAAAGTCCGGGTAAAATTACGAACCCAAATAAAAAGTCCGGGTAAAATTACGAACCCAACTAAAACTCCGGGTAAAATTACGAACTCAACTAAAACTCTGGGTAAAATTACGAACCCAACTAAAACTCCGGGTAAAATTACGAACCCAACTAAAAGTCCGGGTAAAAAATACGAACCCAACTAAAAAGTCCGGGTAAAATTACGAACCCAACTAAAACTCCGGGTAAAATTACGAACCCAACTAAAACTCCGGGTAAAATTACGAACCCAACTAAAACTCCGGGTAAAATTACAAACCCAACTAAAACTCCGGGTAAAATTACGAACCCAACTAAAAAGTCCGGGTAAAATTACGAACCCAAATAAAAAGTCCGGGTAAAATTACGAACCCAACTGAAAAGTCCGGGTAACTCAAGAGTCCGGGTAAAATTACGAACCCAACTAAAACTCCGGGTAAAATTACGAACCCAACTAAAACTCCGGATAAAATTACGAACCCAACTAAAAGTCCGGGTAAAAAATACGAACCCAACTAAAAAGTCCGGGTTAAAAATACGAACCCAACTAAAACTCCGGGTAAAATTACGAACCCAACTAAAACTCCGGGTAAAATTACGAACCCAACTAAAACTCCGGGTAAAATTACGAACCCAACTAAAACTCCGGGTAAAATTACGAACCCAACTAAAAAGTCCGGGTAAAATTACGAACCCAAATAAAACTCCGGGTAAAAAATACGAACCCAACTAAAAAGTCCGGGTAAAAATACGAACCTAACTTAAAACTCCAGGTAAAATTACGAACCCAACTAAAACTCCGGGTAAAAAATACGAACCAAACAAAAAAGTCCGGGTAACATTTAGAACCCAACTAAAACTCCGGGTAAAAAAATACGAACCCAACTAAAACTCCGGGTAAAATTACGAACCCAACTAAAAAGTCCTGGTAAAATTACGAACCCAACTAAAACTCCGAGTTAAATTACGAACTCAACTAAAACTCCGGGTAAAATTACGAACCCAACTAAAACTCCGGGTAAAATTACGAACCCAACTAAAAGTCCGGGTAAAAAATACGAACCCAACTAAAAATTCCGGGTAAAATTACGAACCCAACTAAAACTCCGGGTAAAATTACGAACCCAACTAAAACTCCGGGTAAAATTACGAACCCAAGTAAAACTCCTTGTAAAATTACGAACCCAAGTACAACTCCGGGTAAAATTACGAACGCAACTAAAACTCCGGGTAAAATTACGAACCCAACTAAAACTCCGGGTAAAATTACGAACCCAACTAAAAGTCCGGGTAAAATTACGAACCCAACTAAAAACTCCGGGTAAAATTACGAACCCAACTAAAACTCCGGGTAAAATTACGAACCCAACTAAAAGTCCGGGTAAAAAATACGAACCCAACTAAAAAGTCCGGGTAAAATTGCGAACCCAACTAAAACTCCGGGTAAAATTACGAACCCAACTAAAACTCCGGGTAAAAAATACGAACCCAACTAAAAAGTCCGGATAAAAAATACGAACCTAACTTAAGACTCCGGGTAAAATTACGAACCCAACTAAAAAGTCCGGGTAAAATTACGAACCCAACTAAAACTCCGGGTAAAATTACTAACTCAACTAAAACTCCGGGTAAAATTACGAACCCAACTAAAACTCCGGGTAAAATTACGAACCCAACTAAAAGTCCGGGTAAAAAATACGAACCCAACTAAAAAGTCCGGGTAAAATTACGAACCCAACTAAAACTCCGGGTAAAATTACGAACCCAACTAAAACTCCGGGTAAAATTACGAACCCAAGTAAAACTCCGGGTAAAATTACGAACCCAAGTAAAACTCCGGGTAAAATTACGAACCCAACTAAAACTCCGGGTAAAATTACGAACCCAACTAAAACTCCGGGTAAAATTACGAACCCAACTAAAAGTCCGGGTAAAAATACGAACCCAACTAAAAAGTCCGGGTAACTCAAGACTCCGGGTAAAATTACGAACCCAACTAAAAAGTCCGGGTAAAATTACGAACCCAACTAAAACTCCGGGTAAAATTACGAACCCAACTAAAAGTCCGGGTAAAAAATACGAACCCAACTAAAAAGTCCGGGTTAAAAATACGAACCCAACTAAAACTCCGGGTAAAATTACGAACCCAACTAAAACTCCGGGTAAAATTACGAACCCAACTAAAACTCCGGGTAAAATTACGAACCCAACTAAAACTCCGGGTAAAATTACGAACCCAACTAAAAAGTCCGGGTAAAATTACGAACCCAAATAAAACTCCGGGTAAAAAATACGAACCCAACTAAAAAGTCCGGGTAAAAATACGAACCCAACTAAAACTCCGGGTAAAAAATACGAACCAAACAAAAAAGTCCGGGTAACATTTAGAACCCAACTAAAACTCCGGGTAAAAAAATACGAACCCAACTAAAACTCCGGGCAAAAATAATAACCCAACTAAAAAGTCCGGGTACAAAATACGAACCCAACTAAAACTCCGGCTAAAATTACGAACCCAACTAAAACTCCGGGAAAAAATACGAACCCAACTAAAACTCCGGGTAAAAATACGAACCCAACTAAAACTCCGGGTAAAAATACTAACCCAACTAAAAAGTCCGGGTAAAACATACGAACCCAACTAAAACTCCGGGTAAAATTACGAACCCAACTAAAACTCCGGGTAAAAAATACGAACCCAACTAAAAAGTCCGGGTAAAATTACGAACCCAACTAGAACTCCGGGTAAAATTACGAACCCAACTAAAACTCCGGGTACAAAATACGAACCCAACTAAAACTCCGGGCAAAAATACTAACCAAACTAAAAAGTCCGGGTAAAAAATACGAACCCAACTAAAACTCCGGATAAAATTACGAACCCAACTAAAACTCCGGGTAAAAATACGAACCCAACTAAAACTCCGGGTAAAAATACTAACCCAACTAAAAAGTCCGGGTTAAAAATACGAACCCAACTAAAACTCCGGGTAAAATTACGAACCCAACTAAAACTCCGGGTAAAAATACAAACCCTACTAAAACTCCGGGTAAAAATACTAACCCAACTAAAAATTCCGGGTAAAAAATGCGAACCCAACTAAAACTCCGGGTAAAAAATACGAACCCAACTAAAACTCCGGGTAAAAAATACTAACCCAACTAAATAGTCCGGGTAAAAGATACGAACCCAACTAAAACTCCGGGTAAAATTACGAACCCAACTAAAACTCCGGGTAAAAATACGAACCCAACTAAAACTCCGGGTAAAAATACTTACCCAACTAAAAAGTCCGGGTAAAAAATACGAACCCAACTAAAACTCCTGGTAAAAAATACGAACCCAACTAAAACTCCGGGTAAAAAGTACGAACCCAACTAAAACTCCGGGTAAAAAATGCTAACCCAACTAAAATGTCCGGGTAAAAAATACGAACCCAACTAAAACTCCGGGTAAAATTACGAACCCAACTAAAACTCCGGGTAAAAATACGAACCCAACTAAAACTCCGGGTAAAAATACTAACCCCAACTAAAAAGTCCAGGTAAAAAATACGAACACAACTAAAACTCCGGGTAAAATTACGAACCCAACTAAAACTCCGGGTGAAATTACGAACCCAACTAAAACTCCGGGTAAAATTACGAACCCAACTAAAAGTCCGGGTAAAAAATACGAACCCAACTAAAAAGTCCGGGTAAAATTACGAACCCAAGTAAAACTCCGGGTAAAATTACGAACCCAACTAAAACTCCGGGTAAAATTACGAACCCAACTAAAACTCCTGGTAAAAAATACGAACCCAACTAAAACTCCGGGTAAAAAGTACGAACCCAACTAAAACTCCGGGTAAAAAATGCTAACCCAACTAAAATGTCCGGGTAAAAAATACGAACCCAACTAAAACTCCGGGTAAAATTACGAACCCAACTAAAACTCCGGGTAAAAATACGAACCCAACTAAAACTCCGGGTAAAAATACTAACCCCAACTAAAAAGTCCAGGTAAAAAATACGAACACAACTAAAACTCCGGGTAAAATTACGAACCCAACTAAAACTCCGGGTGAAATTACGAACCCAACTAAAACTCCGGGTAAAATTACGAACCCAACTAAAAGTCCGGGTAAAAAATACGAACCCAACTAAAAAGTCCGGGTAAAATTACGAACCCAAGTAAAACTCCGGGTAAAATTACGAACCCAACTAAAACTCCGGGTAAAATTACGAACCCAACTAAAAAGTCCGGGTAAAATTACGAACCCAAATAAAAAGTCCGGGTAAAATTACGAACCCAACGAAAACTCCGGGTAAAATTACGAACTCAACTAAAACTCCGGGTAAAATTACGAACCCAACTAAAACTACGGGTAAAATTACGAACCCAACTAAAAGTCCGGGTAAAAAATACGAACCCAACTAAAAAGTCCGGGTAAAATTACGAACCCAACTAAAACTCCGGGTAAAATTACGAACCCAACTAAAACTCCGGGTAAAATTACGAACCCAACTAAAACTCCGGGTAAAATTACAAACCCAACTAAAACTCCGGGTAAAATTACGAACCCAACTAAAAAGTCCGGGTAAAATTACGAACCCAAATAAAAAGTCCGGGTAAAATTACGAACCCAACTGAAAAGTCCGGGTAACTCAAGAGTCCGGGTAAAATTACGAACCCAACTAAAACTCCGGGTAAAATTACGAACCCAACTAAAACTCCGGATAAAATTACGAACCCAACTAAAAGTCCGGGTAAAAAATACGAACCCAACTAAAAAGTCCGGGTTAAAAATACGAACCCAACTAAAACTCCGGGTAAAATTACGAACCCAACTAAAACTCCGGGTAAAATTACGAACCCAACTAAAACTCCGGGTAAAATTACGAACCCAACTAAAACTCCGGGTAAAATTACGAACCCAACTAAAAAGTCCGGGTAAAATTACGAACCCAAATAAAACTCCGGGTAAAAAATACGAACCCAACTAAAAAGTCCGGGTAAAAATACGAACCTAACTTAAAACTCCAGGTAAAATTACGAACCCAACTAAAACTCCGGGTAAAAAATACGAACCAAACAAAAAAGTCCGGGTAACATTTAGAACCCAACTAAAACTCCGGGTAAAAAAATACGAACCTAAATAAAACTCCGGGCAAAAATACTAACCCAACTAAAAAGTCCGGGTAAAAAATACGAACCCAACTAAAACTCCGGCTAAAATTACGAACCCAACTAAAACTCCGGGTAAAAATACGAACCCAACTAAAACTCCGGGTAAAAATACGAACCCAACTATAACTCCGGGTAAAAATACTAACCCAACTAAAAAGTCCGGGTAAAAAATACGAACCCAACTAAAACTCCGGGTAAAATTACGAACCCAACTAAAACTCCGGGTAAAAAATACGAACCCAACTAAAAAGTCCGAATAAAAAATACGAACCTAACTTAAGACTCCGGGTAAAATTACGAACCCAACTAAAACTTCGGGTAAAATTACGAACCCAACTAAAACTCCGGGTAAAAAACACGAACCCAACTAAAACTCCGGGCAAAAATACAAACCCTACTAAAACTCCGGGTAAAAATACTAACCCAACTAAAAATTCCGGGTAAAAAATGCGAACCCAACTAAAATTCCGGGTAAAAAATACGAACCCAACTAAAACTCCGGGTAAAAAATACTAACCCAACTAAATAGTCCGGGTAAAAGATACGAACCCAACTAAAACTCCGGGTAAAATTACGAACCCAACTAAAACTCCGGGTAAAAATGCGAACCCAACTAAAACTCCGGGTAAAAATACTTACCCAACTAAAAAGTCCGGGTAAAAATTACGAACCCAACTAAAACTCCGGGTAAAAAATACGAACCCAACTAAAACTCCGGGTAAAAAGTACGAACCCAACTAAAACTCCGGGTAAAAAATGCTAACCCAACTAAAATGTCCGGGTAAAAAATACGAACCCAACTAAAACTCCGGGTAAAAAGTACGAACCCAACTAAAACTCCGGGTAAAAAATGCTAACCCAACTAAAATGTCCGGGTAAAAAATACGAACCCAACTAAAACTCCGGGTAAAATTACGAACCCAACTAAAACTCCGGGTAAAAATACGAACCCAACTAAAACTCCGGGTAAAAATACTAACCCCAACTGAAAAGTCCAGGTAAAAAATACGAACACAACTAAAACTCCGGGTAAAATTACGAACCCAACTAAAACTCCGGGTGAAATTACGAACCCAACTAAAACTCCGGGTAAAATTACGAACCCAACTAAAAGTCCGGGTAAAAAATACGAACCCAACTAAAAAGTCCGGGTAAAATTACAAACCCAAGTAAAACTCCGGGTAAAATTACGAACCCAACTAAAACTCCGGGTAAAATTACGAACCCAACTAAAAAGTCCGGGTAAAATTACGAACCCAAATAAAAAGTCCGGGTAAAATTACGAACCCAACTAAAACTCCGGGTAAAATTACGAACTCAACTAAAACTCCGGGTAAAATTACGAACCCAACTAAAACTCCGGGTAAAATTACGAACCCAACTAAAAATCCGGGTAAAAAATACGAACCCAACTAAAAAGTCCGGGTAAAATTACGAACCCAACTAAAACTCCGGGTAAAATTACGAACCCAACTAAAACTCCGGGTAAAATTACGAACCCAACTAAAACTCCGGGTAAAATTAAAAACCCAACTAAAACTCCGGGTAAAATTACGAACCCAACTAAAAAGTCCGGGTAAAATTACGAAGCCAAATAAAAAGTCCGGGTAAAATTACGAACCCAACTGAAAAGTCCGGGTAACTCAAGAGTCCGGGTAAAATTACGAACCCAACTAAAACTCCGGGTAAAATTACGAACCCAACTAAAACTCCGGATAAAATTACGAACCCAACTAAAAGTCCGGGTAAAAAATACGAACCCAACTAAAAAGTCCGGGTTAAAAATACGAACCCAACTAAAACTCCGGGTAAAATTAAAAACCCAACTAAAACTCCGGGTAAAATTACGAACCCAACTAAAACTCCGGGTAAAATTACGAACCCAACTAAAACTCCGGGTAAAATTACGAACCCAACTAAAAAGTCCGGGTAAAATTACGAACCCAAATAAAACTCCGGGTAAAAAATACGAACCCAACTAAAAAGTCCGGGTAAAAATACGAACCTAACTTAAAACTCCAGGTAAAATTACGAACCCAACTAAAACTCCGGGTAAAAAAAACGAACCAAACAAAAAAGTCCGGGTAACATTTAGAACCCAACTAAAACTCCGGGTAAAAAATACGAACACAACTAAAACTCCGGGCAAAAATACTAACCCAACTAAAAAGTCCGGGTAAAAAATACGAACCCAACTAAAACTCCGGCTGAAATTACGAACCCAACTAAAACTCCGGGTAAAAATACGAACCCAACTAAAACTCCGGGTAAAAATACGAACCCAACTAAAACTCCGGGTAAAAATACTAACCCAACTAAAAAGTCCGGGTAAAAAATACGAACCCAACTAAAACTCCGGGTAAAATTACGAACCCAACTAAAACTCCGGGTAAAAAATACGAACCCAACTAAAAAGTCCGAATAAAAAATACGAACCTAACTTAAGACTCCGGGTAAAATTACGAACCCAACTAAAACTCCGGGTACAAAATACAAACCCAACTAAAACTCCGGGCAAAAATACTAACCCAACTAAAAAGTCCGGGTAAAAAATACGAACCCAACTAAAACTCCGGATAAAATTACGAACCCAACTAAAACTCCGGGTAAAAATACGAACCCAACTAAAACTCCGGGTAAAAATACTAACCCAACTAAAAAGTCCGGGTTAAAAATACGAACCCAACTAAAACTCCGGGTAAAATTACGAACCCAACTAAAACTCCGGGTAAAAATACAAACCCTACTAAAACTCCGGGTAAAAATACTAACCCAACTAAAAATTCCGGGTAAAAAATGCGAACCCAACTAAAACTCCGGGTAAAAAATACGAACCCAACTAAAACTCCGGGTAAAAAATACTAACCCAACTAAAACTCCGGGTAAAATTACGAACCCAACTAAAACTCCGGGTAAAAATACGAACCCAACTAAAACTCCGGGTAAAAATACCTACCCAACTAAAAAGTCCGGGTAAAAAATACGAACCCAACTAAAACTCCGGGTAAAAAATACGAACCCAACTAAAACTCCGGGTAAAAAGTACGAACCCAACTAAAACTCCGGGTAAAAAATGCTAACCCAACTAAAATGTCCGGGTAAAAAATACGAACCCAACTAAAACTCCGGGTAAAATTACGAACCCAACTAAAACTCCGTGTAAAAATACGAACCCAACTAAAACTCCGGGTAAAAATACTAACCCCAACTAAAAAGTCCAGGTAAAAAATACGAACACAACTAAAACTCCGTGTAAAATTACGAACCCAACTAAAACTCCGGGTGAAATTACGAACCCAACTAAAACTCCGGGTAAAATTACGAACCCAACTAAAAGTCCGGGTAAAAAATACGAACCCAACTAAAAAGTCCGGGTAAAATTACGAACCCAAGTAAAAAGTCCGGGTAAAATTACGAACCCAAATAAAAAGTCCGGGTAAAATTACGAACCCAACTAAAACTCCGGGTAAAATTACGAACTCATCTAAAACTCCGGGTAAAATTACGAACCCAACTAAAAAGTCCGGGTAAAATTACGAACCCAAATAAAAAGTCCGGGTAAAATTACGAACCCAACTGAAAAGTCCGGGTAACTCAAGAGTCCGGGTAAAATTACGAACCCAACTAAAACTCCGGGTAAAATTACGAACCCAACTAAAACTCCGGATAAAATTACGAACCCAACTAAAAGTCCGGGTAAAAAATACGAACCCAACTAAAAAGTCCGGGTTTAAAAATACGAACCCAACTAAAACTCCGGGTAAAATTACGAACCCAACTAAAACTCCGGGTAAAATTACGAACCCAACTAAAACTCCGGGTAAAATTACGAACCCAACTAAAACTCCGGGTAAAATTACGAACCCAACTAAAAAGTCGGGTAAAATTACGAACCCAAATAAAACTCCGGGTAAAAAATACGAACCCAACTAAAAAGTCCGGGTAAAAATACGAACCTAACTTAAAACTCCAGGTAAAATTACGAACCCAACTAAAACTCCGGGTAAAAAATACGAACCAAACAAAAAAGTCCGGGTAACATTTAGAACCCAACTAAAACTCCGGGTAAAAAAATACGAACCCAACTAAAACTCCGGGTAAAATTACGAACCCAACTAAAAAGTCCGGGTAAAATTACGAACCCAACTAAAACTCCGAGTTAAATTACGAACTCAACTAAAACTCCGGGTAAAATTACGAACCCAACTAAAACTCCGGGTAAAATTACGAACCCAACTAAAAGTCCGGGTAAAAAATACGAACCCAACTAAAAATTCCGGGTAAAATTACGAACCCAACTAAAACTCCGGGTAAAATTACGAACCCAACTAAAACTCCGGGTAAAATTACGAACCCAAGTAAAACTCCTTGTAAAATTACGAACCCAAGTACAACTCCGGGTAAAATTACGAACGCAACTAAAACTCCGGGTAAAATTACGAACCCAACTAAAACTCCGGGTAAAATTACGAACCCAACTAAAAGTCCGGGTAAAATTACGAACCCAACTAAAAACTCCGGGTAAAATTACGAACCCAACTAAAACTCCGGGTAAAATTACGAACCCAACTAAAAGTCCGGGTAAAAAATACGAACCCAACTAAAAAGTCCGGGTAAAATTGCGAACCCAACTAAAACTCCGGGTAAAATTACGAACCCAACTAAAACTCCGGGTAAAAAATACGAACCCAACTAAAAAGTCCGGATAAAAAATACGAACCTAACTTAAGACTCCGGTAAAATTACGAACCCAACTAAAAAGTCCAGGTAAAATTACGAACCCAACTAAAACTCCGGGTAAAATTACTAACTCAACTAAAACTCCGGGTAAAATTACGAACCCAACTAAAACTCCGGGTAAAATTACGAACCAACTAAAAGTCGGGTAAAAAATACGAACCCAACTAAAAAGTCCGGGTAAAATTACGAACCCAACTAAAACTCCGGGTAAAATTACGAACCCAACTAAAACTCCGGGTAAAATTACGAACCCAAGTAAAACTCCGGGTAAAATTACGAACCCAAGTAAAACTCCGGGTAAAATTACGAACCCAACTAAAACTCCGGGTAAAATTACGAACCCAACTAAAACTCCGGGTAAAATTACGAACCCAACTAAAAGTCCGGGTAAAAATACGAACCCAACTAAAAAGTCCGGGTAACTCAAGACTCCGGGTAAAATTACGAACCCAACTAAAACTCCGGGTAAAATTACGAACCCAACTAAAACTCCGGGTAAAATTACGAACCCAACTAAAAGTCCGGGTAAAAAATACGAACCCAACTAAAAAGTCCGGGTTAAAAATACGAACCCAACTAAAACTCCGGGTAAAATTACGAACCCAACTAAAACTCCGGGTAAAATTACGAACCCAACTAAAACTCCGGGTAAAATTACGAACCCAACTAAAACTCCGGGTAAAATTACGAACCCAACTAAAAAGTCCGGGTAAAATTACGAACCCAAATAAAACTCCGGGTAAAAAATACGAACCCAACTAAAAAGTCCGGGTAAAAATACGAACCTAACTTAAAACTCCAGGTAAAATTACGAACCCAACTAAAACTCCGGGTAAAAAATACGAACCAAACAAAAAAGTCCGGGTAACATTTAGAACCCAACTAAAACTCCGGGTAAAAAAATACGAACCCAACTAAAACTCCGTGCAAAAATAATAACCCAACTAAAAAGTCCGGGTACAAAATACGAACCCAACTAAAACTCCGGCTAAAATTACGAACCCAACTAAAACTCCGGGAAAAAATACGAACCCAACTAAAACTCCGGGTAAAAATACGAACCCAACTAAAACTCCGGGTAAAAATACTAACCCAACTAAAAAGTCCGGGTAAAAAATACGAACCCAACTAAAACTCCGGGTAAAATTACGAACCCAACTAAAACTCCGGGTAAAAAATACGAACCCAACTAAAAAGTCCGGGTAAAATTACGAACCCAACTAGAACTCCGGGTAAAATTACGAACCCAACTAAAACTCCGGGTACAAAATACGAACCCAACTAAAACTCCGGGCAAAAATACTAATCCAACTAAAAAGTCCGGGTAAAAAATACGAACCCAACTAAAACTCCGGATAAAATTACGAACCCAACTAAAACTCCGGGTAAAAATACGAACCCAACTAAAACTCCGGGTAAAAATACTAACCCAACTAAAAAGTCCGGGTAAAATTACGAACCCAAGTAAAAAGTCCGGGTAAAATTACGAACCCAAATAAAAAGTCCGGGTAAAATTACGAACCCAACTAAAACTCCGGGTAAAATTACGAACTCATCTAAAACTCCGGGTAAAATTACGAACCCAACTAAAAAGTCCGGGTAAAATTACGAACCCAAATAAAAAGTCCGGGTAAAATTACGAACCCAACTGAAAAGTCCGGGTAACTCAAGAGTCCGGGTAAAATTACGAACCCAACTAAAACTCCGGGTAAAATTACGAACCCAACTAAAACTCCGGATAAAATTACGAACCCAACTAAAAGTCCGGGTAAAAAATACGAACCCAACTAAAAAGTCCGGGTTAAAAATACGAACCCAACTAAAACTCCGGGTAAAATTACGAACCCAACTAAAACTCCGGGTAAAATTACGAACCCAACTAAAACTCCGGGTAAAATTACGAACCCAACTAAAACTCCGGGTAAAATTACGAACCCAACTAAAAAGTCCGGGTAAAATTACGAACCCAAATAAAACTCCGGGTAAAAAATACGAACCCAACTAAAAAGTCCGGGTAAAAATACGAACCTAACTTAAAACTCCAGGTAAAATTACGAACCCAACTAAAACTCCGGGTAAAAAATACGAACCAAACAAAAAAGTCCGGGTAACATTTAGAACCCAACTAAAACTCCGGGTAAAAAAATACGAACCCAACTAAAACTCCGGGTAAAATTACGAACCCAACTAAAACTCCGGGTAAAATTACGAACCCAACTAAAAGTCCGGGTAAAAATACGAACCCAACTAAAAAGTCCGGGTAACTCAAGACTCCGGGTAAAATTACGAACCCAACTAAAACTCCGGGTAAAATTACGAACCCAACTAAAACTCCGGGTAAAATTACGAACCCAACTAAAAGTCCGGGTAAAAAATACGAACCCAACTAAAAAGTCCGGGTTAAAAATACGAACCCAACTAAAACTCCGGGTAAAATTACGAACCCAACTAAAACTCCGGGTAAAATTACGAACCCAACTAAAACTCCGGGTAAAATTACGAACCCAACTAAAACTCCGGGTAAAATTACGAACCCAACTAAAAAGTCCGGGTAAAATTACGAACCCAAATAAAACTCCGGGTAAAAAATACGAACCCAACTAAAAAGTCCGGGTAAAAATACGAACCTAACTTAAAACTCCAGGTAAAATTACGAACCCAACTAAAACTCCGGGTAAAAAATACGAACCAAACAAAAAAGTCCGGGTAACATTTAGAACCCAACTAAAACTCCGGGTAAAAAAATACGAACCCAACTAAAACTCCGTGCAAAAATAATAACCCAACTAAAAAGTCCGGGTACAAAATACGAACCCAACTAAAACTCCGGCTAAAATTACGAACCCAACTAAAACTCCGGGAAAAAATACGAACCCAACTAAAACTCCGGGTAAAAATACGAACCCAACTAAAACTCCGGGTAAAAATACTAACCCAACTAAAAAGTCCGGGTAAAAAATACGAACCCAACTAAAACTCCGGGTAAAATTACGAACCCAACTAAAACTCCGGGTAAAAAATACGAACCCAACTAAAAAGTCCGGGTAAAATTACGAACCCAACTAGAACTCCGGGTAAAATTACGAACCCAACTAAAACTCCGGGTACAAAATACGAACCCAACTAAAACTCCGGGCAAAAATACTAACCCAACTAAAAAGTCCGGGTAAAAAATACGAACCCAACTAAAACTCCGGATAAAATTACGAACCCAACTAAAACTCCGGGTAAAAATACGAACCCAACTAAAACTCCGGGTAAAAATACTAACCCAACTAAAAAGTCCGGGTTAAAAATACGAACCCAACTAAAACTCCGGGTAAAATTACGAACCCAACTAAAACTCCGGGTAAAAATACAAACCCTACTAAAACTCCGGGTAAAAATACTAACCCAACTAAAAATTCCGGGTAAAAAATGCGAACCCAACTAAAACTCCGGGTAAAAAATACGAACCCAACTAAAACTCCGGGTAAAAAATACTAACCCAACTAAATAGTCCGGGTAAAAGATACGAACCCAACTAAAACTCCGGGTAAAATTACGAACCCAACTAAAACTCCGGGTAAAAATACGAACCCAACTAAAACTCCGGGTAAAAATACTTACCCAACTAAAAAGTCCGGGTAAAAAAAATTCGAACCCAACTAAAACTCCGGGTAAAAAATACGAACCCAACTAAAACTCCGGGTAAAAAGTACGAACCCAACTAAAACTCCGGGTAAAAAATGCTAACCCAACTAAAATGTCCGGGTAAAAAATACGAACCCAACTAAAACTCCGGGTAAAATTACGAACCCAACTAAAACTCCGGTAAAAATACGAACCCAACTAAAACTCCGGGTAAAAATACTAACCCCAACTAAAAAGTCCAGGTAAAAAATACGAACACAACTAAAACTCCGGGTAAAATTACGAACCCAACTAAAACTCCGGGTGAAATTACGAACCCAACTAAAACTCCGGGTAAAATTACGAACCCAACTAAAAGTCCGGGTAAAAAATACGAACCCAACTAAAAAGTCCGGGTAAAATTACGAACCCAAGTAAAACTCCGGGTAAAATTACGAACCCAACTAAAACTCCGGGTAAAATTACGAACCCAACTAAAAAGTCCGGGTAAAATTACGAACCCAAATAAAAAGTCCGGGTAAAATTACGAACCCAACTAAAACTCCGGGTAAAATTACGAACTCAACTAAAACTCCGGGTAAAATTACGAACCCAACTAAAACTCCGGGTAAAATTACGAACCCAACTAAAAGTCCGGGTAAAAAATACGAACCCAACTAAAAAGTCCGGGTAAAATTACGAACCCAACTAAAACTCCGGGTAAAATTACGAACCCAACTAAAACTCCGGGTAAAATTACGAACCCAACTAAAACTCCGGGTAAAATTACAAACCCAACTAAAACTCCCGGTAAAATTACGAACCCAACTAAAAAGTCCGGGTAAAATTACGAACCCAAATAAAAAGTCCGGGTAAAATTACGAACCCAACTGAAAAGTCCGGGTAACTCAAGAGTCCGGGTAAAATTACGAACCCAACTAAAACTCCGGGTAAAATTACGAACCCAACTAAAACTCCGGATAAAATTACGAACCCAACTAAAAGTCCGGGTAAAAAATACGAACCCAACTAAAAAGTCCGGGTTAAAAATACGAACCCAACTAAAACTCCGGGTAAAATTACGAACCCAACTAAAACTCCGGGTAAAATTACGAACCCAACTAAAACTCCGGGTAAAATTACGAACCCAACTAAAACTCCGGGTAAAATTACGAACCCAACTAAAAAGTCCGGGTAAAATTACAAACCCAAATAAAACTCCGGGTAAAAAATACGAACCCAACTAAAAAGTCCGGGTAAAAATACGAACCTAACTTAAAACTCCAGGTAAAATTACGAACCCAACTAAAACTCCGGGTAAAAAATACGAACCAAACAAAAAAGTCCGGGTAACATTTAGAACCCAACTAAAACTCCGGGTAAAAAAATACGAACCCAAATAAAACTCCGGGCAAAAATACTAACCCAACTAAAAAGTCCGGGTAAAAAATACGAACCCAACTAAAACTCCGGCTAAAATTACGAACCCAACTAAAACTCCGGGTAAAAATACGAACCCAACTAAAACTCCGGGTAAAAATACGAACCCAACTATAACTCCGGGTAAAAATACTAACCCAACTAAAAAGTCCGGGTAAAAAATACGAACCCAACTAAAACTCCGGGTAAAATTACGAACCCAACTAAAACTCCGGGTAAAAAATACGAACCCAACTAAAAAGTCCGAATAAAAAATACGAACCTAACTTAAGACTCCGGGTAAAATTACGAACCCAACTAAAACTTCGGGTAAAATTACGAACCCAACTAAAACTCCGGGTAAAAAACACGAACCCAACTAAAACTCCGGGCAAAAATACTAACCCAACTAAAAAGTCCGGGTAAAAAATACGAACCCAACTAAAACTCCGGATAAAATTACGAACCCAACTAAAACTCCGGGTAAAAATACGAACCCAACTAAAACTCCGGGTAAAAATACTAACCCAACTAAAAAGTCCGGGTTAAAAATACGAACCCAACTAAAACTCCGGGTAAAATTACGAACCCAACTAAAACTCCGGGTAAAAATACAAACCCTACTAAAACTCCGGGTAAAAATACTAACCCAACTAAAAATTCCGGGTAAAAAATGCGAACCCAACTAAAATTCCGGGTAAAAAATACGAACCCAACTAAAACTCCGGGTAAAAAATACTAACCCAACTAAATAGTCCGGGTAAAAGATACGAACCCAACTAAAACTCCGGGTAAAATTACGAACCCAACTAAAACTCCGGGTAAAAATGCGAACCCAACTAAAACTCCGGGTAAAAATACTTACCCAACTAAAAAGTCCGGGTAAAAAATACGAACCCAACTAAAACTCCGGGTAAAAAATACGAACCCAACTAAAACTCCGGGTAAAAAGTACGAACCCAACTAAAACTCCGGGTAAAAAATGCTAACCCAACTAAAATGTCCGGGTAAAAAATACGAACCCAACTAAAAATCCGGGTAAAAAGTACGAACCCAACTAAAACTCCGGGTAAAAAATGCTAACCCAACTAAAATGTCCGGGTAAAAAATACGAACCCAACTAAAACTCCGGGTAAAATTACGAACCCAACTAAAACTCCGGGTAAAAATACGAACCCAACTAAAACTCCGGGTAAAAATACTAACCCCAACTAAAAAGTCCAGGTAAAAAATACGAACACAACTAAAACTCCGGGTAAAATTACGAACCCAACTAAAACTCCGGGTGAAATTACGAACCCAACTAAAACTCCGGGTAAAATTACGAACCCAACTAAAAGTCCGGGTAAAAAATACGAACCCAACTAAAAAGTCCGGGTAAAATTACGAACCCAAGTAAAACTCCGGGTAAAATTACGAACCCAACTAAAACTCCGGGTAAAATTACGAACCCAACTAAAAAGTCCGGGTAAAATTACGAACCCAAATAAAAAGTCCGGGTAAAATTACGAACCCAACTAAAACTCCGGGTAAAATTACGAACTCAACTAAAACTCCGGGTAAAATTACGAACCCAACTAAAACTCCGGGTAAAATTACGAACCCAACTAAAAATCCGGGTAAAAAATACGAACCCAACTAAAAAGTCCGGGTAAAATTACGAACCCAACTAAAACTCCGGGTAAAATTACGAACCCAACTAAAACTCCGGGTAAAATTACGAACCCAACTAAAACTCCGGGTAAAATTACAAACCCAACTAAAACTCCGGGTAAAATTACGAACCCAACTAAAAAGTCCGGGTAAAATTACGAAGCCAAATAAAAAGTCCGGGTAAAATTACGAACCCAACTGAAAAGGCCGGGTAACTCAAGAGTCCGGGTAAAATTACGAACCCAACTAAAACTCCGGGTAAAATTACGAACCCAACTAAAACTCCGGATAAAATTACGAACCCAACTAAAAGTCCGGGTAAAAAATACGAACCCAACTAAAAAGTCCGGGTTAAAAATACTAACCCAACTAAATAGTCCGGGTAAAAGATACGAACCCAACTAAAACTCCGGGTAAAATTACGAACCCAACTAAAACTCCGGGTAAAAATACGAACCCAACTAAAACTCCGGGTAAAAATACCTACCCAACTAAAAAGTCCGGGTAAAAAATACGAACCCAACTAAAACTCCGGGTAAAAAATACGAACCCAACTAAAACTCCGGGTAAAAAGTACGAACCCAACTAAAACTCCGGGTAAAAAATGCTAACCCACCTAAAATGTCCGGGTAAAAAATACGAACCCAACAAAAACTCCGGGTAAAATTACGAACCCAACTAAAACTCCGGGTAAAAATACGAACCCAACTAAAACTCCGGGTAAAAATACTAACCCCAACTAAAAAGTCCAGGTAAAAAATACGAACACAACTAAAACTCCGGGTAAAATTACGAACCCAACTAAAACTCCGGGTGAAATTACGAACCCAACTAAAACTCCGGGTAAAATTACGAACCCAACTAAAAGTCCGGGTAAAAAATACGAGTCCAACTAAAAAGTCCGGGTAAAATTACGAACCCAACTAAAACTCCGGGTAAAATTACGAACCCAACTAAAACTCCGGGTAAAATTACGAACCCAACTAAAACTCCGGGTAAAATTACAAACCCAACTAAAACTCCGGGTAAAATTACGAACCCAACTAAAAAGTCCGGGTAAAATTACGAACCCAAATAAAAAGTCCGGGTAAAATTACGAACCCAACTGAAAAGTCCGGGTAACTCAAGAGTCCGGGTAAAATTACGAACCCAACTAAAACTCCGGGTAAAATTACGAACCCAACTAAAACTCCGGGTAAAATTACGAACCCAACTAAAACTCCGGGTAAAATTACGAACCCAAGTAAAACTCCTTGTAAAATTACGAACCCAAGTACAACTCCGGGTAAAATTACGAACGCAACTAAAACTCCGGGTAAAATTACGAACCCAACTAAAACTCCGGGTAAAATTACGAACCCAACTAAAAGTCCGGGTAAAATTACGAACCCAACTAAAAACTCCGGGTAAAATTACGAACCCAACTAAAACTCCGGGTATAATTACGAACCCAACTAAAAGTCCGGGTAAAAAATACGAACCCAACTAAAAAGTCCGGGTAAAATTGCGAACCCAACTAAAACTCCGGGTAAAATTACGAACCCAACTAAAACTCCGGGTAAAAAATACGAACCCAACTAAAAAGTCCGGATAAAAAATACGAACCTAACTTAAGACTCCGGGTAAAATTACGAACCCAACTAAAAAGTCCGGGTAAAATTACGAACCCAACTAAAACTCCGGGTAAAATTACTAACTCAACTAAAACTCCGGGTAAAATTACGAACCCAACTAAAACTCCGGGTAAAATTACGAACCCAACTAAAAGTCCGGGTAAAAAATACGAACCCAACTAAAAAGTCCGGGTAAAATTACGAACCCAACTAAAACTCCGGGTAAAATTACGAACCCAACTAAAACTCCGGGTAAAATTACGAACCCAAGTAAAACTCCGGGTAAAATTACGAACCCAAGTAAAACTCCGGGTAAAATTACGAACCCAACTAAAACTCCGGGTAAAATTACGAACCCAACTAAAAGTCCGGGTAAAAATACGAACCCAACTAAAAAGTCCGGGTAACTCAAGACTCCGGGTAAAATTACGAACCCAACTAAAACTCCGGGTAAAATTACGAACCCAACTAAAACTCCGGGTAAAATTACGAACCCAACTAAAAGTCCGGGTAAAAAATACGAACCCAACTAAAAAGTCCGGGTTAAAAATACGAACCCAACTAAAACTCCGGGTAAAATTACGAACCCAACTAAAACTCCGGGTAAAATTACGAACCCAACTAAAACTCCGGGTAAAATTACGAACCCAACTAAAACTCCGGGTAAAATTACGAACCCAACTAAAAAGTCCGGGTAAAATTACGAACCCAAATAAAACTCCGGGTAAAAAATACGAACCCAACTAAAAAGTCCGGGTAAAAATACGAACCTAACTTAAAACTCCAGGTAAAATTACGAACCCAACTAAAACTCCGGGTAAAAAATACGAACCAAACAAAAAAGTCCGGGTAACATTTAGAACCCAACTAAAACTCCGGGTAAAAAAATACGAACCCAACTAAAACTCCGGGCAAAAATAATAACCCAACTAAAAAGTCCGGGTACAAAATACGAACCCAACTAAAACTCCGGCTAAAATTACGAACCCAACTAAAACTCCGGGAAAAAATACGAACCCAACTAAAACTCCGGGTAAAAATACGAACCCAACTAAAACTCCGGGTAAAAATACTAACCCAACTAAAAAGTCCGGGTAAAACATACGAACCCAACTAAAACTCCGGGTAAAATTGCGAACCCAACTAAAACTCCGGGTAAAAAATACGAACCCAACTAAAAAGTCCGGGTAAAATTACGAACCCAACTAGAACTCCGGGTAAAATTACGAACCCAACTAAAACTCCGGGTACAAAATACGAACCCAACTAAAACTCCGGGCAAAAATACTAACCCAACTAAAAAGTCCGGGTAAAAAATACGAACCCAACTAAAACTCCGGATAAAATTACGAACCCAACTAGAACTCCGGGTAAAAATACGAACCCAACTAAAACTCCGGGTAAAAATACTAACCCAACTAAAAAGTCCGGGTTAAAAATACGAACCCAACTAAAACTCCGGGTAAAATTACGAACCCAACTAAAACTCCGGGTAAAAATACAAACCCTACTAAAACTCCGGGTAAAAGTACTAACCCAACTAAAAATTCCGGGTAAAAAATGCGAACCCAACTAAAACTCCGGGTAAAAAATACGAACCCAACTAAAACTCCGGGTAAAAAATACTAACCCAACTAAATAGTCCGGGTAAAAGATACGAACCCAACTAAAACTCCGGGTAAAATTACGAACCCAACTAAAACTCCGGGTAAAAATACGAACCCAACTAAAACTCCGGGTAAAAATACTTACCCAACTAAAAAGTCCGGGTAAAAAATACGAACCCAACTAAAACTCCGGGTAAAAAATACGAACCCAACTAAAACTCCGGGTAAAAAGTACGAACCCAACTAAAACTCCGGGTAAAAAATGCTAACCCAACTAAAATGTCCGGGTAAAAAATACGAACCCAACTAAAACTCCGGGTAAAATTACGAACCCAACTAAAACTCCGGGTAAAAATACGAACCCAACTAAAACTCCGGGTAAAAATACTAACCCCAACTAAAAAGTCCAGGTAAAAAATACGAACACAACTAAAACTCCGGGTAAAATTACGAACCCAACTAAAACTCCGGGTGAAATTACGAACCCAACTAAAACTCCGGGTAAAATTACGAACCCAACTAAAAGTCCGGGTAAAAAATACGAGTCCAACTAAAAAGTCCGGGTAAAATTACGAACCCAAGTAAAACTCCGGCTAAAATTACGAACCCAACTAAAACTCCGGGTAAAATTACGAACCCAACTAAAAAGTCCGGGTAAAATTACGAACCCAAATAAAAAGTCCGGGTAAAATTACGAACCCAACTAAAACTCCGGGTAAAATTACGAACTCAACTAAAACTCTGGGTAAAATTACGAACCCAACTAAAACTCCGGGTAAAATTACGAACCCAACTAAAAGTCCGGGTAAAAAATACGAACCCAACTAAAAAGTCCGGGTAAAATTACGAACCCAACTAAAACTCCGGGTAAAATTACGAACCCAACTAAAACTCCGGGTAAAATTACGAACCCAAGTAAAACTCCGGGTAAAATTACAAACCCAACTAAAACTCCGGGTAAAATTACGAACCCAACTAAAAAGTCCGGGTAAAATTACGAACCCAAATAAAAAGTCCGGGTAAAATTACGAACCCAACTGAAAAGTCCGGGTAACTCAAGAGTCCGGGTAAAATTACGAACCCAACTAAAACTCCGGGTAAAATTACGAACCCAACTAAAACTCCGGATAAAATTACGAACCCAACTAAAAGTCCGGGTAAAAAATACGAACCCAACTAAAAAGTCCGGGTTAAAAATACGAACCCAACTAAAACTCCGGGTAAAATAACGAACCCAACTAAAACTCCGGGTAAAATTACGAACCCAACTAAAACTCCGGGTAAAATTACGAACCCAACTAAAACTCCGGGTAAAATTACGAACCCAACTAAAAAGTCCGGGTAAAATTACGAACCCAAATAAAACTCCGGGTAAAAAATACGAACCCAACTAAAAAGTCCGGGTAAAAATACGAACCTAACTTAAAACTCCAGGTAAAATTACGAACCCAACTAAAACTCCGGGTAAAAAATACGAACCAAACAAAAAAGTCCGGGTAACATTTAGAACCCAACTAAAACTCCGGGTAAAAAAATACGAACCCAACTAAAACTCCGGGTAAAATTACGAACCCAACTAAAAAGCCCTGGTAAAATTACGAACCCAACTAAAACTCCGAGTTAAATTACGAACTCAACTAAAACTCCGGGTAAAATTACGAACCCAACTAAAACTCCGGGTAAAATTACGAACCCAACTAAAAGTCCGGGTAAAAAATACGAACCCAACTAAAAATTCCGGGTAAAATTACGAACCCAACTAAAACTCCGGGTAAAATTACGAACCCAACTAAAACTCCGGGTAAAATTACGAACCCAAGTAAAACTCCTTGTAAAATTACGAACCCAAGTACAACTCCGGGTAAAATTACGAACGCAACTAAAACTCCGGGTAAAATTACGAACCCAACTAAAACTCCGGGTAAAATTACGAACCCAACTAAAAGTCCGGGTAAAATTACGAACCCAACTAAAAACTCCGGGTAAAATTACGAACCCAACTAAAACTCCGGGTAAAATTACGAACCCAACTAAAAGTCCGGGTAAAAAATACGAACCCAACTAAAAAGTCCGGGTAAAATTGCGAACCCAACTAAAACTCCGGGTAAAATTACGAACCCAACTAAAACTCCGGGTAAAAAATACGAACCCAACTAAAAAGTCCGGATAAAAAATACGAACCTAACTTAAGACTCCGGGTAAAATTACGAACCCAACTAAAAAGTCCGGGTAAAATTACGAACCCAACTAAAACTCCGGGTAAAATTACTAACTCAACTAAAACTCCGGGTAAAATTACGAACCCAACTAAAACTCCGGGTAAAATTACGAACCCAACTAAAAGTCCGGGTAAAAAATACGAACCCAACTAAAAAGTCCGGGTAAAATTACGAACCCAACTAAAACTCCGGGTAAAATTACGAACCCAACTAAAACTCCGGGTAAAATTACGAACCCAAGTAAAACTCCGGGTAAAATTACGAACCCAAGTAAAACTCCGGGTAAAATTACGAACCCAACTAAAACTCCGGGTAAAATTACGAACCCAACTAAAACTCCGGGTAAAATTACGAACCCAACTAAAAGTCCGGGTAAAAATACGAACCCAACTAAAAAGTCCGGGTAACTCAAGACTCCGGGTAAAATTACGAACCCAACTAAAAAGTCCGGGTAAAATTACGAACCCAACTAAAACTCCGGGTAAAATTACGAACCCAACTAAAAGTCCGGGTAAAAAATACGAACCCAACTAAAAAGTCCGGGTTAAAAATACGAACCCAACTAAAACTCCGGGTAAAATTACGAACCCAACTAAAACTCCGGGTAAAATTACGAACCCAACTAAAACTCCGGGTAAAATTACGAACCCAACTAAAACTCCGGGTAAAATTACGAACCCAACTAAAAAGTCCGGGTAAAATTACGAACCCAAATAAAACTCCGGGTAAAAAATACGAACCCAACTAAAAAGTCCGGGTAAAAATACGAACCCAACTAAAACTCCGGGTAAAAAATACGAACCAAACAAAAAAGTCCGGGTAACATTTAGAACCCAACTAAAACTCCGGGTAAAAAAATACGAACCCAACTAAAACTCCGGGCAAAAATAATAACCCAACTAAAAAGTCCGGGTACAAAATACGAACCCAACTAAAACTCCGGCTAAAATTACGAACCCAACTAAAACTCCGGGAAAAAATACGAACCCAACTAAAACTCCGGGTAAAAATACGAACCCAACTAAAACTCCGGGTAAAAATACTAACCCAACTAAAAAGTCCGGGTAAAACATACGAACCCAACTAAAACTCCGGATAAAATTACGAACCCAACTAGAACTCCGGGTAAAAATACGAACCCAACTAAAACTCCGGGTAAAAATACTAACCCAACTAAAAAGTCCGGGTTAAAAATACGAACCCAACTAAAACTCCGGGTAAAATTACGAACCCAACTAAAACTCCGGGTAAAAATACAAACCCTACTAAAACTCCGGGTAAAAATACTAACCCAACTAAAAATTCCGGGTAAAAAATGCGAACCCAACTAAAACTCCGGGTAAAAAATACGAACCCAACTAAAACTCCGGGTAAAAAATACTAACCCAACTAAATAGTCCGGGTAAAAGATACGAACCCAACTAAAACTCCGGGTAAAATTACGAACCCAACTAAAACTCCGGGTAAAAATACGAACCCAACTAAAACTCCGGGTAAAAATACTTACCCAACTAAAAAGTCCGGGTAAAAAATACGAACCCAACTAAAACTCCGGGTAAAAAATACGAACCCAACTAAAACTCCGGGTAAAAAGTACGAACCCAACTAAAACTCCGGGTAAAAAATGCTAACCCAACTAAAATGTCCGGGTAAAAAATACGAACCCAACTAACACTCCGGGTAAAATTACGAACCCAACTAAAACTCCGGGTAAAAATACGAACCCAACTAAAACTCCGGGTAAAAATACTAACCCCAACTAAAAAGTCCAGGTAAAAAATACGAACACAACTAAAACTCCGGGTAAAATTACGAACCCAACTAAAACTCCGGGTGAAATTACGAACCCAACTAAAACTCCGGGTAAAATTACGAACCAACTAAAAGTCCGGGTAAAAAATACGAGTCCAACTAAAAAGTCCGGGTAAAATTACGAACCCAAGTAAAACTCCGGGTAAAATTACGAACCCAACTAAAACTCCGGGTAAAATTACGAACCCAACTAAAAAGTCCGGGTAAAATTACGAACCCAAATAAAAAGTCCGGGTAAAATTACGAACCCAACTAAAACTCCGGGTAAAATTACGAACTCAACTAAAACTCTGGGTAAAATTACGAACCCAACTAAAACTCCGGGTAAAATTACGAACCCAACTAAAAGTCCGGGTAAAAAATACGAACCCAACTAAAAAGTCCGGGTAAAATTACGAACCCAACTAAAACTCCGGGTAAAATTACGAACCCAACTAAAACTCCGGGTAAAATTACGAACCCAACTAAAACTCCGGGTAAAATTACAAACCCAACTAAAACTCCGGGTAAAATTACGAACCCAACTAAAAAGTCCGGGTAAAATTACGAACCCAAATAAAAAGTCCGGGTAAAATTACGAACCCAACTGAAAAGTCCGGGTAACTCAAGAGTCCGGGTAAAATTACGAACCCAACTAAAACTCCGGGTAAAATTACGAACCCAACTAAAACTCCGGATAAAATTACGAACCCAACTAAAAGTCCGGGTAAAAAATACGAACCCAACTAAAAAGTCCGGGTTAAAAATACGAACCCAACTAAAACTCCGGGTAAAATTACGAACCCAACTAAAACTCCGGGTAAAATTACGAACCCAACTAAAACTCCGGGTAAAATTACGAACCCAACTAAAACTCCGGGTAAAATTACGAACCCAACTAAAAAGTCCGGGTAAAATTACGAACCCAAATAAAACTCCGGGTAAAAAATACGAACCCAACTAAAAAGTCCGGGTAAAAATACGAACCTAACTTAAAACTCCAGGTAAAATTACGAACCCAACTAAAACTCCGGGTAAAAAATACGAACCAAACAAAAAAGTCCGGGTAACATTTAGAACCCAACTAAAACTCCGGGTAAAAAAATACGAACCCAACTAAGACTCCGGGTAAAATTACGAACCCAACTAAAAAGTCCTGGTAAAATTACGAACCCAACTAAAACTCCGAGTTAAATTACGAACTCAACTAAAACTCCGGGTAAAATTACGAACCCAACTAAAACTCCGGGTAAAATTACGAACCCAACTAAAAGTCCGGGTAAAAAATACGAACCCAACTAAAAATTCCGGGTAAAATTACGAACCCAACTAAAAACTCCGGGTAAAATTACGAACCCAACTAAAACTCCGGGTAAAATTACGAACCCAAGTAAAACTCCTTGTAAAATTACGAACCCAAGTACAACTCCGGGTAAAATTACGAACGCAACTAAAACTCCGGGTAAAATTACGAACCCAACTAAAACTCCGGGTAAAATTACGAACCCAACTAAAAGTCCGGGTAAAATTACGAACCCAACTAAAAACTCCGGGTAAAATTACGAACCCAACTAAAACTCCGGGTAAAATTACGAACCCAACTAAAAGTCCGGGTAAAAAATACGAACCCAACTAAAAAGTCCGGGTAAAATTGCGAACCCAACTAAAACTCCGGGTAAAATTACGAACCCAACTAAAACTCCGGGTAAAAAATACGAACCCAACTAAAAAGTCCGGATAAAAAATACGAACCTAACTTAAGACTCCGGGTAAAATTACGAACCCAACTAAAAAGTCCGGGTAAAATTACGAACCCAACTAAAACTCCGGGTAAAATTACTAACTCAACTAAAACTCCGGGTAAAATTACGAACCCAACTAAAACTCCGGGTAAAATTACGAACCCAACTAAAAGTCCGGGTAAAAAATACGAACCCAACTAAAAAGTCCGGGTAAAATTACGAACCCAACTAAAACTCCGGGTAAAATTACGAACCCAACTAAAACTCCGGGTAAAATTACGAACCCAAGTAAAACTCCGGGTAAAATTACGAACCCAAGTAAAACTCCGGGTAAAATTACGAACCCAACTAAAACTCCGGGTAAAATTACGAACCCAACTAAAACTCCGGGTAAAATTACGAACCCAACTAAAAGTCCGGGTAAAAATACGAACCCAACTAAAAAGTCCGGGTAACTCAAGACTCCGGGTAAAATTACGAACCCAACTAAAAAGTCCGGGTAAAATTACGAACCCAACTAAAACTCCGGGTAAAATTAAGAACCCAACTAAAAGTCCGGGTAAAAAATACGAACCCAACTAAAAAGTCCGGGTTAAAAATACGAACCCAACTAAAACTCCGGGTAAAATTACGAACCCAACTAAAACTCCGGGTAAAATTACGAACCCAACTAAAACTCCGGGTAAAATTACGAACCCAACTAAAACTCCGGGTAAAATTACGAACCCAACTAAAAAGTCCGGGTAAAATTACGAACCCAAATAAAACTCCGGGTAAAAAATACGAACCCAACTAAAAAGTCCGGGTAAAAATACGAACCCAACTAAAACTCCGGGTAAAAAATACGAACCAAACAAAAAAGTCCGGGTAACATTTAGAACCCAACTAAAACTCCGGGTAAAAAAATACGAACCCAACTAAAACTCCGGGCAAAAATAATAACCCAACTAAAAAGTCCGGGTACAAAATACGAACCCAACTAAAACTCCGGCTAAAATTACGAACCCAACTAAAACTCCGGGAAAAAATACGAACCCAACTAAAACTCCGGGTAAAAATACGAACCCAACTAAAACTCCGGGTAAAAATACTAACCCAACTAAAAAGTCCGGGTAAAACATACGAACCCAACTAAAACTCCGGGTAAAATTACGAACCCAACTAAAACTCCGGGTAAAAAATACGAACCCAACTAAAAAGTCCGGGTAAAATTACGAACCCAACTAGAACTCCGGGTAAAATTACAAACCCAACTAAAACTCCGGGTACAAAAATACGAACCCAACTAAAACTCCGGGCAAAAATACTAACCAAACTAAAAAGTCCGGGTAAAAAATACGAACCCAACTAAAACTCCGGATAAAATTACGAACCCAACTAAAACTCCGGGTAAAAATACGAACCCAACTAAAACTCCGGGTAAAAATACTAACCCAACTAAAAAGTCCGGGTTAAAAATACGAACCCAACTAAAACTCCGGGTAAAATTACGAACCCAACTAAAACTCCGGGTAAAAATACAAACCCTACTAAAACTCCGGGTAAAAATACTAACCCAACTAAAAATTCCGGGTAAAAATGCGAACCCAACTAAAACTCCGGGTAAAAAATACGAACCCAACTAAAAACTCCGGGTAAAAAATACT
Source organism: Melinopterus prodromus (assembly GCA_964023965.1). Classification (NCBI taxonomy): domain Eukaryota; kingdom Metazoa; phylum Arthropoda; class Insecta; order Coleoptera; family Scarabaeidae; genus Melinopterus; species Melinopterus prodromus. The sequence continues at coordinate 135,173 of CAXIES010000392.1, forward strand.
AACCCAACTAAATAGTCCGGGTAAAAGATACGAACCCAACTAAAACTCCGGGTAAAATTACGAACCCAACTGAAACTCCGGGTAAAAATACGAACCCAACTAAAACTCCGGGTAAAAATACTTACCCAACTAAAAAGTCCGGGTAAAAAAATACGAACCCAACTAAAACTCCTGGTAAAAAATACGAACCCAACTAAAACTCCGGGTAAAAAGTACGAACCCAACTAAAACTCCGGGTAAAAAATGCTAACCCAACTAAAATGTCCGGGTAAAAAATACGAACCCAACTAAAACTCCGGGTAAAATTACGAACCCAACTAAAACTCCGGGTAAAAATACGAACCCAACTAAAACTCCGGGTAAAAATACTAACCCCAACTAAAAAGTCCAGGTAAAAAATACGAACACAACTAAAACTCCGGGTAAAATTACGAACCCAACTAAAACTCCGGGTGAAATTACGAACCCAACTAAAACTCCGGGTAAAATTACGAACCCAACTAAAAGTCCGGGTAAAAAATACGAACCCAACTAAAAAGTCCGGGTAAAATTACGAACCCAAGTAAAACTCCGGGTAAAATTACGAACCCAACTAAAACTCCGGGTAAAATTACGAACCCAACTAAAAAGTCCGGGTAAAATTACGAACCCAAATAAAAAGTCCGGGTAAAATTACGAACCCAACGAAAACTCCGGGTAAAATTACGAACTCAACTAAAACTCCGGGTAAAATTACGAACCCAACTAAAACTACGGGTAAAATTACGAACCCAACTAAAAGTCCGGGTAAAAAATACGAACCCAACTAAAAAGTCCGGGTAAAATTACGAACCCAACTAAAACTCCGGGTAAAATTACGAACCCAACTAAAACTCCGGGTAAAATTACGAACCCAACTAAAACTCCGGGTAAAATTACAAACCCAACTAAAACTCCGGGTAAAATTACGAACCCAACTAAAAAGTCCGGGTAAAATTACGAACCCAAATAAAAAGTCCGGGTAAAATTACGAACCCAACTGAAAAGTCCGGGTAACTCAAGAGTCCGGGTAAAATTACGAACCCAACTAAAACTCCGGGTAAAATTACGAACCCAACTAAAACTCCGGATAAAATTACGAACCCAACTAAAAGTCCGGGTAAAAAATACGAACCCAACTAAAAAGTCCGGGTTAAAAATACGAACCCAACTAAAACTCCGGGTAAAATTACGAACCCAACTAAAACTCCGGGTAAAATTACGAACCCAACTAAAACTCCGGGTAAAATTACGAACCCAACTAAAACTCCGGGTAAAATTACGAACCCAACTAAAAAGTCCGGGTAAAATTACGAACCCAAATAAAACTCCGGGTAAAAAATACGAACCCAACTAAAAAGTCCGGGTAAAAATACGAACCTAACTTAAAACTCCAGGTAAAATTACGAACCCAACTAAAACTCCGGGTAAAAAATACGAACCAAACAAAAAAGTCCGGGTAACATTTAGAACCCAACTAAAACTCCGGGTAAAAAAATACGAACCTAAATAAAACTCCGGGCAAAAATACTAACCCAACTAAAAAGTCCGGGTAAAAAATACGAACCCAACTAAAACTCCGGCTAAAATTACGAACCCAACTAAAACTCCGGGTAAAAATACGAACCCAACTAAAACTCCGGGTAAAAATACGAACCCAACTATAACTCCGGGTAAAAATACTAACCCAACTAAAAAGTCCGGGTAAAAAATACGAACCCAACTAAAACTCCGGGTAAAATTACGAACCCAACTAAAACTCCGGGTAAAAAATACGAACCCAACTAAAAAGTCCGAATAAAAAAATACGAACCTAACTTAAGACTCCGGGTAAAATT
>CAXIES010000393.1:0-17196 GCA_964023965.1 Melinopterus prodromus
GATTTTGCCCGACATTGCATTACTGGCATCCTCTAGCGTGATTTAATTGCTTTTTGGTCAGTGAGTCTTTTTTTCACGGGTACTCAATGGCCACATCCTGATTATTCTATAGAAAACATCTTTCCGATTACAATGATACCACATACTTGATATTTTATGGAAATTCTTAGCGTACAAATGTTGATAGAAGCAAGGAAATTGAAAAAAGTATTGACCTAATCAGAGGCGCGTTATGCCATCATGGGGCCCTGGGCAATTTTGAATATGGGGGCCACCATATACAATGCTGAATTAAAAAGAATTACTTTTCTATACAAAAATAATATATACTAATAATACTAATATAACATTTCGGAACAAATAACAAAAATCATAAATAATAGGTAAGTTATTGACCTTTTTGCAACAACATTTAATATAAGTACATACATAATTAGTCACAACAGATTAATTATTCTTAAGAATTACAAAATAACTAATAACTAGCTTAAAAATCAAAATGTATAAGCAAGTAAAATATGTTATCTTAATAAATAAAGGGTATTATTAACAAATAAATATTTTAAAAAGTGCGATAATTCATTCTTAAATACGCCATCATTAATATATACATATTATGTCCTCTGAGTATATATTTATTAAATTTGTGGTGCAGTTTTATAGTTTTTTTTGAGACGTTACTTTTACTAAAATGTAATTTCCTATTTCTTTTTCTAACATTACTTAAGATTCTGATTCCATATAATCAAAAAAATACAATTATACCGAATGCTTACTGCTATATCAGGTTTAACAAGAAGGAACGTAACGTGTCAATATCTGGTCCTTAAATATTAGAAGATAGTATAGGCAAATAAAAGGTTTAGGAAAAGACTAGAAACTTGAATGATTTTTGAATATATAGGTTTTGTATTTGTAGGAAGCAGACCAAATATTTTTTTTTTTCTAAATATAGCATCCTGTATATTCTTTCTGTTTTTTATACTCTTTTGAATTACAAATTGAACTGAAAACCGACCTCAGAGTGGTGTAAATGTAACAAGACGATTTAATATTAAAAGAAAGCAATTAAACAATGATAAAAGGATTTCACCGTGGCAATAGCTCGTCGTTTTTGAAAATGTCTTAAGTACGCAATACTTTTAAATATAAAGTGTTTTTCATTTCTTAGCATTTCGAACTTGTAGCTTAAGAAATTTCCTAAAACTTTTATTGGAATCTTTTTCTTGTCAACTTTTTAGAGATAAATATATATTGAGCGGTTACGTTTCTTTTTATACACACTGTGTAATAATAAGGACTTTGACAGATTTACAGCATTTTGCAGACCGGAATTTTTATTTTACAGACTTTTAGAGCATTCATAATTACAGAATAGAATTCAAAAATAGGAAATGTGTTGACTGAAAATCTTCGAAGAAATCATACAGTTTTCTCTTCTAACTTAAACAACAGTTTCTCATTAGTTTCGTACAGTATTAGATATACTTTCTTTTATTGCAAAAACACATGTTTAACTACTCTAAAGTTAAATTTCTTATTCTTAGTACGGGAATGTATTAATTACCTAATTAATTTATAGCTTATAAAAGATTTATTTTGGTCACCAACCGGCAGGAGCGCAAATATTCACTATTCTTGAGACGGTAATAAATTAGTTAAAGATTAGTTGGGTCCTCGCTGAGAGGAGCCTAAATCTGCTTGCACTGTTAAAGAGGACTGGCATAGTGTGGTAGTCTATTACGGCAATGATTTTCAAAAATACTGCGTTGGGGCACCCCTGTTATTGGAGGCCCTGGGCAAATGCCCATTTTGCCCATGGGATAACGCGCCCCTGGACCTAATGATCTAAGTCAGCAGTCAGCGAACAAGTCAAAGTCACTCAATGGACTACTCGAATGAAGTACCGTGATTATACGAGGAAAAACATTTTTCCGACACAATGATAACAAATTCGTTATATTTTGCTGATAATCGTAGCGTGAAAATGACGGTTAAGGGTACTTTCTTCGAGTAGTCCATTGAGTGACTTTGACTTGTACGCTGACTTTGATCATTAGGTCAATATTTTTTTCGATTTCCTTGCTTCCAACAACATTTGTACGCTAAGAATTTCAATAAAATATCAAGTATTTGGTATCATTGTAATCGGAAAGATGTTTTCTATCGAATGATCAGGGTGTAGTCATTGGGTACCCGTGAAAAAAATGACTCACTGGCAAAAAGACAATTAAATTACGCTAGAGGGCGCCAGTAATGCAATGTCGGCCAAAATCGATTTAGTTAGTGTTTATTTGACAATTTTCGACTATTTCCACCAATTCATAGCCACCTAGACTAATACATAAAAAAAAAAATTTCCGTTCCCTTGGTGATAAAAATTTACGATCGATATGTTTTTGTTCTCAGAATGTCATCCTGATTGAAAATATCACACAAAGAATAAACGGTACCATTTAAAATTTCAATGATGACGTCATTTCCGGAAAAACCGGAAAACATATTAACCTCAAGAGTATCCAAAAGAATGGCAATTTTTATCTATTAACACTAACAACTTTAATTCATCCAGCCTTATAAAAAACGGGAGTACCTATGGCGTGGGCCACCCGGTATATACTTCTCCGTTGACGTTGATTTTGAGGGCTTTATAACGGGTAATTTTTTTAAGTTTTTTACGGATATTTTTAAATATCTGGAGAAAGAAGAATCTTACAACAAAATGTACGGTCTCAATTGTGCTCAAGCATCTCAAACTACTCAATTGTAAGTAGTTTAAATATTTGTATAAAACACAAAAATATTTTCGTTATATAAATAGCGTAGGAGGACTATCCACACCCTACCTAATTTCTTCAATGTGGAATTTTAAATGCAATCTTGTTATTCACGGAGATTTTATAGGACAAAATAATCCGATTTCAGATGAGCTGAGATTACGCCAGACATACATGGAAACAAAGCAAAAAGACATCATTACCATTCTGACGTTGACTTAAAAAATGTCTGAGGACATTTTGCAATCCATAATTTATATTTAACTGGACGAACACGGGCAGAACTTCCTTTCTGGGAGTATCTACGCTGCAATATTTTGAAACCACAACATTATTTATGCCTGTTCAAATGCTGATTTATGTGCTACTTAATCTCTGAGCGTTCTATTGCAGTGTTAACAGTGAAAGGTTCAATAGATGTGGCTCACCCTATAAGTGACTCAGAATTCCACGTACATTAATCCCTTATTTGTATTACAGCCAACGTATCCCGCATAGTGTCCGTACTCCTATGTACATCTGTCAAAAAGTATCCGTATTTACGGCAAATGTCTATAGCTGAAACGCGAACCACCCCCATGGGTATATCGGATCGTGACAGATGGCGCGGACAAAGTAAGTTGTTGATGGTAAATGGTAATGGCCAGCGCGTGGCTTTTGAAGATTTCGTGCGGTAATTGGTGCTTTTGCGGAAATGTAGCCCACACTTGACAATAGCACAGTTGGTACTCATACCATACATATGCTTTGAGTTATTGTAATCCTACCATAATCCGAAGTGTGCAACTAGGGTTACAAAATACAACACTTCTTCTTTTATCGGTACTGTACTGTACTGCACATATCGTGAGTGGTACATATAAACATTCAAGGCAATATTAGGTGTTTTAATTATTGTTAAATAAGATTTATTATTAAGAAAGGTTAGACATTTATGTTTTGCCATTTTTATTGAAACACAGTTGATAATAAGTTCTTAGTCTTCTTCATTGGCCCTCTCTCCATAATCTGTATTTTAATGTTTCTTGCGTCTGGAATTTTTAGTGTTTTTCTTGGCGCAGCTTTTTATTCTGTACCCCTCTTCGCTATCTTTCTTATTTCTCTCAAATGATTTTCTTTTGTGCTTTCTTCTTTTTTATTATCAAATATTCTCTCCACGCATTAGATAATAATGTTACAAAAGAACTGGGACGCAATTCTCGTCATCTTTTTGAAGCGAATGCGTGACTTTTCGAATGGAGTAGGGATATCACCGGTTGCCCTCTGGTTCGTATCTAGGTTGTTGCTAAGAACAATACTTTTCAATCAAACGTATGGGAACGTATGGGCATGGCGCGTGTGTTATTGTTCTTAGCAACAAGCAAACTTGCTCATAGATACGGACAACCGGTGATGTCCCTACTCCATTCGTAAAGTCACGCATTCGCTTCAAAAAGATGACGAGAATTGGGTCCCAGTTTCTTTTTACTTTATTTGTATGTTTCGGGCCAGAAGAATGAATTGAGTTCAACTGTTATCTCCAATGGTAGTGTATTAATGGCAAAATTGCTACTCTCTGCTGCTAGTGTAATAATTAGTGGTTATTAATGCCCGTTATTCCGACACTCGTGTCGGAATTTGAACAAAATGCGTAAAATTAATTATAATGTAGCAAACGATGTAAAATATGTTATTTTCTTGTGTAAAGACAGCAATAGAGCCATATGTATTACTTCTAACGATATACACAATTCCGATACACATGTCTGATTTAAGGACTTGCTAATTTTACATGAACCTAATTACGACACCCCTATATTTCTAAATAATAGTGGTTAAAAGTAGTACACCTTATTATTATGAAAATTTTAAGTATTTTTAGTCAGCCTAAATAGATATAATTAGAATTTTCTTAATTGCTGTTATCCTGTAGCGATGTAAAAAGCAGTCGAATTGCAGTTACCTTATAAGGAAGAGATCACACTCAATTATCAAGATCAGCCAAACTTTTAGGTTATATTCTGACCGTTAGAACATCCTACTAAACCGAAATATGTGGGAATTTACATGTGTCTAAATTTGGGATGTTTACCTTAGATGTTTCGTAGTTTTGACTAATCCTGTGTAGGAAATAGTTGCTTATACCTATCATAATTTTGCAATATTGCTATTGTAAAATTACACCTGGAGAAGAATATTTCTATAAAACATAGCAGTTACTACCTGCTATAGCGCAACTTTTATGGTAATTTTACATAATTTCTTTTTACAGCGTAGCTGAACCATACAACTCGTGGTAAGTGCATTTTACGGTTGATCATTGTCAACTTGGGCAAGGCCAGCAGTTTGAGCATGTATACCTTGACAACTGACGAAGTACACATTGGTTTGTTTTACAGCCAGGGGCTCTATTTTTTTTTTTTTTTTTTTTTTTTTTTTTTGGGGATGTTGCCATGTGCACAAAGCCAGTGGCTTGTCTGTGCGGCAATCGGGGAGACGGAGTATTTGAAAAATCCCCTGCCTAACCTGGGCTTGAACCCTGGACTTCTGAGTGGAAGGCATTCGCCTTACCCACTCGGCCACCTCCGCCTCCGCCTGGTGACCATATTGGTGCATTTTTAATTTATCCTCACTAATGCCTAACCTTTATCGCTACTTCTTTTGATTGTTTTTTTATATTAAGATACCTACTTATGAACAACTGCATTTCGTTGCACAGAGATAAAAAAATCCTACCGAAATGAAAAATCAAAAAAAAAAAAATTAATTTCGCAATGCCACCTGCATAACGAAAATAATCGATGAAAAACTCCGTATTACCATTGTGATAAGTTGTAGAAAATTGCGTTTATCGTTATTAATCATAAGGTACAGAATTTTGGGGTACCTAATACATAAACTATTTAAGAAAAAGTTAAGTTCGGCCCACCTAAGGAGATATGCATATGGCATTTTGTACTTTGATGCTCTTTTCAAAAACCAACATGAATGAAAAAATCATGATTGATGAGCAAGCGTCGACGTAAATAACCAAGTCTCAGGGGACACATTCAAGGAGTGCGAAACCAGTCTCACCTTTCCGATTCATTCATTACCAGTCGCAGACATGTTCCCTTCCTCCATATTTCTGGTTGTGTTGCTAGGAATCTCGAAGAACTCTTTTGACCTATATTTATCCACTGGCGGCAGTGCCATCATGAGGCTGTGGGCAATTTTGAATTTGGCGGCCCCCATATACAATATTGAATTAAGAAGAATTACTTTTTTATACAAAAATAATATATACTAATAATAGTGATATAATATTTCGGAACAATTAACAAAAATCATAAATAATAGGTAAGGTATTGACCCTTTTGCAACAACATTTAATAGAAGTACATACCTACAAAATTATTTAAAATAACAACAGATTATTCTTAAAAATTACAAAATGACTAATAAATAGCTTAACAATTTAAAAATCAAAATTAAGTTTGAAAGTTAAGTTTAAATTAAAGTAAAATATATTAGTTTAAAAAATAAAGGGTATTCTTAACAAATAAATATGTTTTGAATTTTTAAAATATTTCATAAACTGCGATAGTTCATTCTTAAATAAACCATCATCAAATAAACCTATTTGTTTTCCCATGTCGTTTTCTAACATTACCTAAGATTCCGATTCCATGTCATCAGAAAAATACAATTATACCGAATGCCAGATAACGTAACGTGTCAATATCTGGTCCTCAAAGTTTAGAAGAAAGTAACCAAATAAAAGGTTTAGGAAAAGACAAGCTAGAAACTTGAATGACTTTTGAATATACAAAGTTATATATTTGTAACAAGCAGGCCAAATTCCATTTTTTAATATAGCATCCTGTATATTTTTACTGTTTTGTATACTGTTTTGAATTTTAAATTAAACTGTAAAAACCGCATGTCCCTGAGGTCAGTTGTCAATAGGTCGTCGTTTTTGAAAATGACAAGTTATAAATACGAAATACTTTTAAATATGAAGTGTGTTTCATTTCTAAGCGTTACAAATTTGTAGCTTAAGCAATTTCCTAAAACTTTTATTGGAATCTTTTTCTTGGCAAAATTTTAGAAGGAAATATATTGGGTGGTTAGGTACGTTTCTTTTTATCTACACTCTGTAATAATAAAGACTTTGGAAGATTTACAGCATTTTGCAGATCAACATTTGTATTTTACAGGCTCTTTTGGAGCATTCATCTTTACAGAATAGAATTCCAGAACAAAAGGAAACGTGTCGACTGAATATATTTGATGAATTCATATAGTTTTTCTCTTCTAACTTAGTCAAGGGTTTTTCATTAGTCTCGTAAAGTATTATACATACCTAGTTTCTTTTATTGCAAAAAACATGATTTTAACTGCTATAACTGCCTCCACTCTCTTTGGGGCCCTATAGGCAAGACTACTCTTAAGTTCAATTTGATATTCTTACTACGGTAATTTATTAATTACCTAATTAATTCATAATTTATAAAAGATTGATTTTGATTCCCAGCCGGCAAGAGCGCAAATATAAAATTCACTATGCTTGAGACGGTAATAAATTAGTTAAATATTAGTTGGAGCCTCGCTGAGAGGAGCCTAAACCTGCTTGCAACATTAATGAGCACTGGCATGGTGTGGTAGTCTATTACGGAAATGAGTTTCCAAAATAATGCTTTGGGCCCCGTTGTTATTGGGGGCCCATTTTGTCCATGGGATAACGCGCCACCGACTGGTGGTCTAACCGGCTAAAACAATAATAAAAATTGCAAAAACATTTCTTTTGGAAGGTTTTACCGACAACGGTAGCCTTTGCATCGATCAAAGAGCAAGGTGGGTACCTGAAATACGAGATCGCGGGTGGCGGGGCTGCAAATGCAACGGTATGAATGAATCTTCCAAACGGAGGCTTGATCCGCTGCTTCTCATGCTCCTGTGGAGTACTCAGTTATTGTCGCATCGCCGTCGAGAGTGTGCGTAGCCGGCGCTTGTTTCTCTACTATTCGCGCGTGTTTTAAATCGACCGATTTCATTGACGGTTAAAAGTGGTGGAAAATGTGGACATAATGTGAATGTTCCTTTTTATGGAGATTATTCGGTGAAAGTTATGGATTACTTGGAGACCCTTTGAGACGAAATGTATGAATCTTTAGTTTATTTTGTAGGAATTTTGAAATTTGTTTCCACAATCTTTGGCTGTGCATACCAGGATTAGGTAAAGTAAAAGTAGTATTTTAACTATAAGAATACAAGAATATAAAATTACTTACATTTTAATGAAAGTAAAAGAATGATTTATTTTTTTAATAGGATATTGAAATTGAAATTTAATTACACATTACTCAATATTTTAAATGTTTTTCTTTTAGTTTGTTGTGTATATTAGGTATGTAGGTATTATTTATACAATAGGTTTCATTAACATAATTAATTTTCAAAATGTGTAGTATGAGTGTCATGACGATATGCAGTTTTCTCGAGATACCTACATATATCGTTGCAATTTAAATTTTGTTATTAATGCAGCTTATAAATAAAACACAATTATCTACTTATAAATAAATACAATTTTACGGCATGGTTGCATAACAAAATTTCTCGTTAGACACAAGCATGGTTTGAGATAAACTTGGTAATGCCATTAAAAATTGCGGGATTTAAAAAAATTATCTGTATCTTTAACATATGAAAACAAATAATACGTTTTTGTTTTGTGTATATTTTTTCAAACTTAGTGTTTCTTATTTTGTCATAAAACTTTGTTCTTTAATATAATATCGCTGTCAAAGTTGACAAAAATAAACTTTTGACTGTAGATTCAGAACTTTTCAAATTCCAAACACCCAACTGCAAAAAATATAAACTATCCTGGTTTTGGAGAAAATCAGTGAAAAAAATGGAAAGAAAGGAATACGAATTACAGAATTACGAATTACAAAATCGGTTGTAAGTTATTCTTTAGTTAGGTTACTGTATTTTTGACAAATTACGTAAAATTAGTAAAATTATTTAATTGGAAATCTGTAAAATGTTAAACTGAAACTTTTATCTATTAGTTTTTACTATCATATGACAAAATACTGTAATTGTGCCAAAAAATGAAGATTTTAGCGGAAATATGTCCCCGGTTTTTTTATGACGACGATTCCGGAGAAAGTACTAAAGGTATCGGGGACGAAACTTCATATTTAGAAGTTTCATGACCAAATTTAGAGCTGAAAAGCTTTTTGTTTATAAAAGGGCCCAAACGAACTGGTAGTTTACTCTTAGCATTTTTCGACGATTTTGAAAATGAGCGGCTATTTCTGTAATGTCGTCAAAATAGTTAAATAATAAATTAAAGTAGAGGATATTTTGTATAACTTATATCAGATTTTTTAAGTATGAACTTCAGTTTATAAAATAACAGCACCCTTTCTGATTGAATAAGTATCAAGCATAAAATATTTATTTACACCAACATGTTGCTATGATAGGAAGAATAGATTTTGCAAGAAGTAGATTTATAATTCATTATGGAGGCAAACATGAAAATTTCAGCCTGCTTAAGTCTTATTAATTACTATACCCCCAACAAAGCAATATTTAAGTATTTAAAACAGAAAAAAAACCGTAGACAAAAAATAAAAAAAATGAGGCCCTACAGAATATAAAATTAGTAAATAGGTAATAAAATAGTTAATACAAATTTATTTTGCGGGTTTGGCTATTGTAACTATATTTGATAAAACCGATAGACGTACAAGTAATTTTTTCATGGCAAGAAATGGAATCTTAAATTAAATTTATTCATTTAAGAAGTTGCACTGAATATTTCATCAACATGAAACATGAACATGAACAATAAATAACGTCTTTACTTGAAAACGTAATAATAAACATCCATGAAGTATTAATTCTAAACTACTACAATTTTATCCTAAAGAAAAAAACTAATTTTGTCAAAATATTTTATATATGTTTGGCAATAACATTAAAAATTGAAAATTTGACTCGATCAAAATAATATGTAAAGTTTTTGAGCAAATTTAAGATGCAAGAGCAGGTTATTATCTAAAAGAATTTAAATGATACTTTTTACCTTTTAAACTGACAATTTTAGTTTTCTACTTGTTAGGTAAAACTTGAGACACGTTGATGAAGTTTCGGGGTAAAAGATATTGTCCAATCACGTATAGTTTAGGCGTTTCTTACTGACTTGATTTGGTAAGTTTTGGCATCCCGCTTTTTCACGAATCCCGGAATCAATCCCGGGATTCCGGGATTACAAAACCATTACCAAATCAAATGCCGACATATATTTTAATTAAATTACATCATACAGCTCACAATATTGTCAAATTATTTATTCATGGATAAATTGTACATGCGCATCTCCGGGCTATATTCATTATAAAAAGAGTTGTATGACAGTATCTTTCGCAATTTAATTAAATTTAACGCAACGTCTACCCACCAAGTCCACAAGATATTTATGACCTTTTACGAAAATAGAACGTTTACTGAAAATAATTAGAATTAGCAAGGTAAACGTGAACATTATTGTTGATAATAATAATTAAAGCCTTTCATACCTGCCTGGCGGGTTAGAGCAGTTTACCGACGTAGTCTATAAATATTTCTGAAACTTTACTAGTTCTGTGTGGATGTCGACTTTAATTCTTGTCAAAATATTAGATAGAACAGCTGATAGGGCTTAAGAGGGCAGTAAAACATGGGTAACAGCACTCACGCGCCTTAGGTGGTCCGTGTTCAAACTCCATAATGGAAAGCCCGCTGTTGATAATCGCTATATTAATTTAGGCCACTTAAAATAGAGAACCCAACTGACTACCACAAAAAAATAAATCTGAGTTTTTTTTTGTTTGTCCCCCTTAATAGAGAGATTATCAACGCTATCAACACTCCATTAGAAAGTGAAGAAATAAATTAGTATATTAATGAAGCCGCATTATATACAACTTGATTAAATGTTTTTATGTATTTAGGTAGGTATTATCAATAACATTAAAAAAATTGTTTTATGTAGTATAATTACTATACTTGGAGCAAGAATAATACTGTTACGTTCATAATTCTGATATTCGAAAGATGATTTTATTTGTTCGTTCTTTAATACTGAGTTGTTTGCGCATTGCAAGTAAGTCTGCCATGCAGTTGATAATTATTTACCGAGTTTTGCGGTATCAAGGAATTACCCATCTGTGTTGCTTTTGAATAAAAAAATGAGTCGATAGGTCAAGCTAGTAGGTTATCGTCAGACACTCAGAGAACTTGTACTAAATCATGATTCAAGTATGATCGAAACAGAATGGAAACTACAAAAACATTTTGTTGTTGTTCTTTTTGTACCATGACACGCGATTATGCCAGGGAAACAGTCTGTATCGGATACGACATTTGCCATGGACCATATCTACACTATATTTGCATTTTAGTTGTAAATAGTAATGTATTATTTATTCCATTATTGATCTTAACAAATGTTTGTGTTTTTGTACAACCATTTTGGTGTGATTTTGGTATCTGGAAACCGACTGGTTTCTTCTTAATCATAACTCCATAACTTAATATTTTTTTACCACAATGTCAATAAATGTAGTTTATCACTTAAAAAATCTAATAAAAGTTTTAGGAAAGTACTTAAGCTACAAATTGTATGTATGTATGTAATTGTATGTACATGTATGTATGTATGTAGGATACTTTTGAATATACAGGTGTCTCACGGAACTGGTACGTTAGAAGTTTCGCATGTTCTACTATTTCTGGAAACTTAAAATTTTGGAACTAGAATTTACTCGGTCTGAGCTCTTCAGCAAAAATATTCTCAAGTTAATTGTCACGTCCGGTCACCGGAAGTCGGTGTCAACTTTGTCATTTTAAATGGAATGATATAATTTTTATTTTATTTTTGGTAGGTTCGTATGAAAATACATTATATTTTTGATAATGTTTCCCTATACCTAAATATCACAATTTTTGAGTTTCTTTGATTTTACTAATTTTTCGGTGATTTTCGCGGTTACGTTTAAAATTTAATATCTCGGATACTATTGAAACTAGAAGTTTCATGATTGGTGGTCGAAAACTAGAAACATAACCAAATAAGACGATGTATAGTTCATCATGATACCTTATACAGGGTGTTCAAAATTTACGACACAATAAATGAATTTTCAAACGTTAAGAACTAATTTTTTCAAATGGAACAGCACTGTATACCGATACGCCATTCGATAGGAAATCTTATTCCCTATCAATCAATATTAGGGTTCCCTATATCTATCTTTAATAGTTTTTGAGATATTGTACGTATAAAATAATGCAAACTGAATACAAAACGATATATTCTTCTTTTATAGGAATGTAACAATTTTGGAACAGCAGGAAAACAGAAAAATATTGAAAAGGTTTGTTAGAACTAAAATAATATAATTGGGATATATAACTTAAATGAAAACTTAATTATGTTGTTCGAAATGCTGCCCGTTCTGCTCCAAATATTTTAAAACATTTTGCAGTACTTCTGCCATCGTCGTTTTTCGGGTCTTGTCCCTGAAGTCCATTAATGGCGGCTACTACTTTGTTAGTCAATTCTTCTCGAGTATTAACTGGTGTGGAATAGACCTGACATGACCCCAGAAATAAAAGTCTAATGGTGTTAAATCTGGTGAGTTTGGTGGCTACCGCCAGGGTCCCCTACTTCCGAACCACCTATCGTCAAAATCAGTATGCTGATTAAGTTGAATGGATACCACATACAAAGAATGTGCCGGTGCACCGTCCATTTGATAAAAGCAGTCGCGTAAAATATTGAGGGGAAGAGTTTCGCAAAAATTGTTCACACATCCACCCAAAATTTCTAAATATCTTTTAAATATTCACTATTTAAATATTCGTTGAAAAATTTGGTATCTAATTTCGTCCCCCATTATTAAATAGAAGTATTCAAAATGGATTTAATTAAAAAGTGACAATATCTCAAACACTATGAAAGATAGATATAGGGAATCCATATTGATTGATAAGGACTAAGACTTCCTATCGAATGCCGCATCGGTATACAAGTTGTTCCATTTAGAAAAAATGTTTTTTACGTTTGCAAATTCAATTATTGTGTACTAGATTTTGAACATCCTGTATAAGATATCTCGATCAACTTGGTTATGTTTCTAGTTTTGGATCACCAAGGACGAAACTTTTAGTTTCAATAATAACCGAGATATTCAATTTTAAACGTAACCCCGAAAATCATCCAAAAATTAGTAATATCAAAAAAAAAACTCCAAAATTGTGTTTTTAGGTATAGGGAAACCTTATTAAAAATGATTTATTTTGATACGTAGAAACCAAAAATAAAATGAAAATTATATCATTTTATTTAAAATAACAAAGTTGATACCGAGTTCCGGTGCCCGGACGTAACAGTTAACTTGAGAATATTTTAGCTGAAGAGCTCAGATCGAGGTTACAATGATACTAAATACTTGATTTTTAGTTGAAAATAATAGCGTGGAAATGTTTAAATAAGGGAAAAAGAAAAAATATATATATATTGGGTCAGAATTTTATAGGTCTCTGGTTCGCTGTAGTGTTGTATTAAGCATTTATGCATTTTTAAAATTGCAACTCAAATCATAATTAATACAGACACTGACAAATTCGGATGTTACCATTCATCTATTGTTCCTTACGCTGACGATCGATCATTATCCTTTTTTCATTACCTCCTTTAAACGACATTTCCAAATTAGTTTCGGCAAAATATTAAGTATTTAGTTTCATTCGGTTCAGAAATATGTTTTCTATCGAATAATCAGGGTATACCCATGAAGTACACGAAAAAATATTCGTCAAAAACCAATTAATTCACGCTGAAGGGCGCAAGTAATAAAAGATCGGCCAAAATCTCTTTAGTTAGTGTTTATCTGACAATTTTTGAACAACCTAGATTATTCCACAAAAACATAATTTTTCGTTGCTTGGTTATAAGCATTGACGGTCGATATGTTTTTACTTTATCATACGCAGTATTATAAAGTATTGTAATCGTGCCGAAAAAAAAAATTGAGATTTTAGCGGAAATAGGTGTTTTTGGGTCCCCTGAACATTTTTGACCAAGGTACAAAAAAAAAATCTGATGTGGCCAGGCACATGACTTTATCATACAATATATAAAATTAATAGTTTAGCTGCATGAGAATCTATTCTATTGAGATAAATCATAGGTATTGTCAAAGCATCAGCATTTGACACTACCTACACTACGTCATTAGAATAATAGTTATTTATGTTACAAATGCCGAAAGTACGGAATAGCGCGACGAGCGGTGATGCGGCGCGTCACCGAAGGCGGAGTGTCGCCGTCGCATATGAGCGAGTCGGCTATCTAGTTTTTGGCAAGAGCGACATCAACGTTTATTGTGTTGCTTTTTAAGAAATACGTATTTAAAAAAAAAATAAATGATGTCTGAATAGTAAATGCTAGGTTGGTACCACTTTGACGAAACGTCAAGTTTAAAGGTGCGTTCCGATTGGTAGGTAATGGTGGCTAATGGCGGTGGTAGAATACGAAATTATAGTATTTCTTACATATCGTGATAATGACACATACTAGTTTGCATGTACATAAACATGAGTCACTATCAACTTTCTATTGGAAATACTATAACGCCGTCTGCTACCACTGCCATTGTCACTAATGAAAACGCACCTTAAAAAGGTAATTCAAATTCTGACAGATTTATATTTGTTCATGACACATCCCTACCAACATACTAAAATAAACCTACACTCATCGCTATACTTTATTTATAACTTTCTCAATGTATCGTTTCTAGAATTAGATATAAAGACGGGTTGATATGTCTTATCAACAAACAATCAAATTGGTGATCTTACTTCATTTGAAATTTGTATTTTATAATTTGCCGCACTACAGCGGCAACGTTCCATAGTGGTTTTCCAACCTCTGATGAGATCAGCTGTTTTCGAATGTGACAACACAAAAAAATATTTGTCAAAATCCTGGCTACTATGTAATTTCATATCAATGCAGATGCGACCGATCTCGATCAAATAGAATTTGCTCTTGAAGCTAAACTATTAATTTTACCAAAAAATTTCATAGGCATAAATTATTCAAAATTTCCTCTACTTTAATTTGTTAATTAACTAATTTGTCGAAATTACAGAAATGGCCGCTCATTTCCAAAATCCTTCAAAAAGGCTTAGAATAAACTAAAAAGCTAAACTATTAATTTTACCAAAAAATTTCATAGGCATAATTTATCCAAAATTTCCTCTACTTTAAATTATTATTTAACTATTTTGTCGAAATTACAGAAATGGCGGCTCTTTAGCAAAATCCTTGAAAAAGGCTTAGAATAAACTACCAGTTCCTTTGGACCCTTTTGAACCAAAACCTTTTCAGCTCTAAGTTAGGTCATGAAACTTCTAAATATGAACTTTCGTCCCGATACCTTCAGTAGTTTCTCCGGAATCGTCGCCACAAAAATCGTTTACACACATACGCACAGACACACACACACACACACACACAGACATTTTTTTGTACCTTGGTCAAAAATGTTCAGGGGACCCAAAAAGACCTATTTCCGCTAAAATCTCAATTTTTTTTTCGGCATGATTACAATACTTTAGCATACTGCGTATGATAAAGTAAAAAATGTGTGTGTGTGTGTGTGTGTGTGTGTGTGTGTGTGTGTGTGTGTGTGTGTGTGTGTGTGTGTGTGTGTGTGTGTGTGTGTGTGTGTGTGTGTGTGTGTGTGTGTGTGTGTGTGTGTGTGTGTGTGTGTGTGTGTGTGTGTGTGTGTGTGTGTGTGTGTGTGTGTGTGTGTGTGTGTGTGTGTGTGTGTGTGTGTGTGTGTGTGTGTGTGTGTGTGTGTGTGTGTGTGTGTGTGTGTGTGTGTGTGTGTGTGTGTGTGTGTGTGTGTGTGTGTGTGTGTGTGTGTGTGTGTGTGTGTGTGTGTGTGTGTGTGTGTGTGTGTGTGTGTGTGTGTGTGTGTGTGTGTGTGTGTGTGTGTGTGTGTGTGTGTGTGTGTGTGTGTGTGTGTGTGTGTGTGTGTGTGTGTGTGTGTGTGTGTGTGTGTGTGTGTGTGTGTGTGTGTGTGTGTGTGTGTGTGTGTGTGTGTGTGTGTGTGTGTGTGTGTGTGTGTGTGTGTGTGTGTGTGTGTGTGTGTGTGTGTGTGTGTGTGTGTGTGTGTGTGTGTGTGTGTGTGTGTGTGTGTGTGTACCCGTTTTTTGTGGAGACGATTCCGGAGAAACTGCTAAAGGTATCGGGCCGAAAGTTCATATTTAGAAGTTTCATGACTAAACTTAGAGCTGAAAAGCTTTTGGTTCAAAAGGGTCCAAAGGAACTGGGTATTTACTCTTAGTATTTTGCAACGATTTTGCAAATGAGCCGCCATTTCTGTAATTTCGTCAAAATAGAATGGATAATTTATGTCTATAACATTTTTTGGTAAAATTAATAGTTTAGCTGCAAGAGTAAATTCTTTGATCGAGATCGGTCGCATCTGCATTGATATGAAACTACATAGTAGCCTGGATTTGACAAATATTTTTACTTTATCATACGCAGTATGGTAAAGTATTGTAATCATGCCGAAAAAAAAAATTGAGATTTTAGCGGAAATAGGTCTTTTTGGGTCCCCTGAACATTTTTGACCAAGGTACAAAAAATGTCTGTGTGTGTGTGTGCGTGTATGGGTGTGTGTGTGTGTGTGTGTGCGTATGTGTGTACTCGATTTTTGTGGAGACGATTCCGGAGAAACTACTAAAGGTATCGGGACGAAAGTTCATATTTGGAAGTTTTATGACCAAACTTAGAGCTGAAAAGCTTTTGGTTCAAAAGAGTCCAAAGGAACTGGTAGTTTATTCTAAGCCTTTTTCTAGGATTTTAGAAATGAGCCGCCATTTCTGTAATTTCGTCAAAATAGTTAAATAATAAATTAAAGCAGAGGAAATTTTGAATAATTTATGCCTATGATATTTTTTGGTAAAATTAATAGTTTAGCTGCAAGAGCAAATTCTATTTTATCGAGATCGGTCGCATCTGCATTGATATGCTACATAGTAGCCTGGATTTTGACAAATATTTTTTTTGTGCTGTCACCACAGAAATGTCTATGGCTGTCACCACGCTGTCACACTCGGAGAACCATCGACTATAAATCTGTCAGAATTTGAATTAGCTTTTTAAACTTGACATTTCGTAGAAGTGGTATCAACCTAACATTTTCTATACCGAAATATAACCATTTTTGATTTTTTTTTAAATACGTATTTCTCAAAAAGCAATACAAAAAACGTTGATGTCACTCCTGCCGAAAACTACATAGCGCGACTCGCTCACATGCGACGACGACGCTCCGCCATCGGTGACGCGCCGCATCACCGCTCGTTGTGCTAT
>CAXIES010000394.1:0-24000 GCA_964023965.1 Melinopterus prodromus
GACCAGCGTGATTTTTACAGAGCTAGAGCTGCTAACATGATAACCAACTCGTATCTATCAGATGCTTCACATCCTTCACAGACCGTATCACCTTTCGATTCAATTTATAGAAAAACTGCAGCATTTTTGAGGAATGAGCCAGGCATTTTGATAACTAGAGCTGACAAGGGTGGCACAACCGTTGCGATGAGTAGGGAGAGTTATGTCGTTGGATCGTTAGCTCTTTTAAATAACAAGTCTGTCTACCAACCTCTTAGCAGAGACCCCACTATCACTGTTCAGAAAAAGAATAATGACTTTGTGAACGCACTAAAAAATAATAAGCTAATTGATAATGATTTGGCAAGTTCTATTATAAAATATAATTCCATCCCAGCGAAATTCTATGGTTTACCTAAAATCCACAAGCCCGATGTACCTCTCCGCCCTATTGTCTCATCGATAGGATCTCCAACTTATGCTCTTTCAAAGATTTTGGCCGATATCCTACAAGCATCCCTTCAGGATGATGAAAAGTACAACATTAAAGACACTTTTAGTTTTTGTAACTTGATGGAGAGAAGAAGGTTGCCTCCCGACTTTGTTCTTATATCTTTGGATGTCGTCTCACTTTTTACAAGTATACCGCTTGATTTGATAATTGAAACTGTTGCTGATGCATGGGAGAGCATCGGAGTGTGTTGCACTGTTCCTCTTGACCGTTTTTTGGATTTAATTCGTTTTGTTTACAATAATTGTTATTTCACTTTTCAAGATAAATTTTATAAGCAAGTTTTTGGTACGCCTATGGGTTCCCCACTAAGTCCAATACTGGCACAACTCGTCATGGATTGTCTTGTTCATAGTTGCATTGATAAGCTATCTTTCGGCTTCCCTTTTTTGTTCAAATATGTAGATGATATAATATGTGCCGTACCTAATAACAAGGTAGATGAGGTTTTGAACACTTTTAATAGTTTTAACCCTCATTTGCAATTTACTGTTGAAAGGGGGTCTGATTATGGCGTCCATTTCTTGGACACGAAAGTTATACGTGACCCAGCTAATAACAACATCATATTGGATTGGTATAGGAAACCCACGGCATCTGGTAGATTTATAAATTTTTATTCGAGTTATTCCATTAGTCAGAAGATTAACACTTTGGTGGCCATGAGGAATAGGGTGATGTACATTAGTGACCTTTCTTTTGTTCATGTTAACTTGCGGGAATTGAGTGAGATGTTCATCAACAATGGATATCCTAGGACTCTCGTTCAGAGGTTGATTTTTAACAGCCCCATCCGAGATTGCGCAACGGATGACGGTTGTGTTGTTCCCTCCTTTAAATGTAAGAAACTCTCTCGGATTGATAGTCTTTCAATTGGGTTGGTTCGTTTGCTCAGGAATGATGATTTCCGTATAGTGATCAGTAATAAAAAGACTATTGGTAGTATTTTCTCGGATATCAAAGACAAAACCCCTCACTTTCTTAAATCTAATGTAATTTATAGTATACCGTGTGGTAGCTGTCCGATGAATTACTATGGTCAAACTAGTCAATGGCTCAAATCTCGGTTAGCTTTGCACAAAAGTGATTTGAGATTGGGCAAAAAGAACTGTGCGGTTGCTCAGCACGCGTTTGATATGGACCATACTATGAAATGGGATGACACCAAAATTGTTGCAGTTGAAAATAACTATAAATGTAGACTGTTTTTGGAAATGTACCATATTCAGGTTAACATTAGAAATTGTTTAAACTTCAAATCGGATACAAGTCAACTTAGTAATATTTACTCATTCTTAATCAATAATAATTTAAAATTTTCACGCGAGGAGGTTGGGGGTAGTGTTGGTAGCTCTGATAGTTGAAGGTTATTTTTGTTTGTTGTATTCCGTTCGGACGTTGTCAGTCAGCCGGTTTTTTAATCTAGTGTTGGGAAGACATGTGTCGACCAAAAAGTATATTTGTTTGTGCTTATTTGTGCCCGTTTAGTGAAGCGTTCCATCCAATTGTTTTATTGATGTAAGGCGGCATGATTTGTCCTATAATGTTCTCTCCAAGCAGACTTTTATAATACTCTAATTGTAAGTAGAAACTTTTTTGTTAACTATCTGTAATTTTGACGTTTTACTAACTTAGCCTTTGTTGTATTTAATTAGCTTGTTCCTGATGAAGTTTTTAATTAAAGACGAAAATTTGAACTGAGATAAAAGGAGTTTTATACACTTCGCCCACTTGACCGAATTTCCCACGTTACCTTCGTCTGAATTTCATACAAAGTACAAAATGGCCGGTGAAGTTTTCAGTCCGAACGGTAGACACGTCCATTGAAAGTGTCCTTCCTGTGTAACACATCCAGTTTTCTGTCTGTCTTCAACGCGTAATGGAATCGACCAAAAAGCGGAATTTATATCCAATGTGGTAAAGTATTTACAATTTCTTGTTTTTACTATTAGATCTTCCATCGATGGGAATGGTTGAGCTTGAGGTATTACTATTTTGTTCAATTCACGAAAATCTATACACAATCTTGACCGTTTATTTTCATCTCTTTTGAATGCGAGAGTTACCGGCGCTGCAAACGGGCTGTAAGATTCCTCAATTAAATTATTTTCCAGTAATTTTGCGACTTGACTTTCTATCTCTTTTTTATCCTCTATAGTACACCTATACGGCCGTTTACAACAGTATTTATCAATCAATAAATCTATTCGTGCTTCGTAGTCTGTAACGGTGCCTACATCGTATTTATTTTTTGCAAACACAGTGTTATATTTTTCTATCAATTGTTCAATATTTATTTGTTTTATATTATCCAAATGATCTAAATTCATTCTGAAATCGTTTTCATTTACATGTTCATTAAAATTTACTTTAATTTCTACTATTTTTTTACTCTCATCCAATGTGAGTGTTTCTTTTTTTGTCTGTTTTATAGGTATGTCCTGTTTTTGGTAAATTTGTAGATTTTCATCCTGAATCAGGTTGAATTTTTTTATCATATCTAAACCAATAAGAAAATCTTCAAAATCGTTTCTTTCCACAATGAATACATCGATATATTCTTCTTTTTCAAAAATTTTTACTTTTATAGTAATTAAACCGTTTGTATGTGTTTTTTTTTTGTTGCCGTGAGCGTTGGCTGAGGGTTGGGGTGCCCTAGCACTGCAGCCATGTGGCTTGTTGTACTGCCGCCGCCCAGGTAGTTAATCGAAGATCTTCGTCCAGTTAATAAGGCTGAGGAGTCTTCCGATTAAATTTTCTTTTGGGAAGGTGGTTGAGGGGTTTCCTCTTCCAAGGTTTGCTTCCCTCCAGGAGGTCAATGCTAAGCATTCGAATAGAACATGAGAGGCGTCTTCCTCCTCTTCGTTGCAGAGTCTGCACACAGGTTCTTCTTTCAGAATTTGTAGGGTGTGCAGGTGCTTCCTGAGGCTGCAGTGTCCGGTTATAAGTCCAGTCACCATCCTTAGGTTATTCCTACTGAGTTTGATCACTTCAGCGGCTATATGTCTTGAGGGTTTTTTCAACAGTATCTTACTATGTCTGTGCCCTGTCAAGTTTTCACAGCGTTCGATGTGTTTCTTGATAGCCCACTCTCGCACGTCTGATTTGATCACACACTTTGATATGCCTATCATTGGTTCCGGTCCAATGCATGGTCTACTTGATCCCTTTTTAGCCAGTTTGTCGGCTTTTTCATTGCCTCTCTCCCCTTTATGTCCTGGCATCCACTGTAGGGTTACAGTGTTTGCTTCTGCCAGTCTTGTTAGGTTTTGGAGGCACTCCCAGGTGATTCTGGATTGGATTTTGTAGCTGTTCAGCGCATTGGTTTATCGCAAAGATCTCGGTCTGGTATGCTGTTGCCAGCGCCCCCAAGGAGAGACTTATCTCACATCTGGGGGATAGACTGTATATCCCTGCGCCCGATCCATCTACCATTTTGGACCCGTCTGTGTACCAGGTCAGGGTTCCTGGCTTTTTTGTGTTTTCTCCTTGTACCCTTCCAATTTTTATTTGGAAGGTCTTATGCAGGGAGTATTGTGGTGTCATGCAATCGCTTCCCATATTTAATGTTGGTTTTGCGATTGTTTGAACAATTCTGGAGTGTTTCCCATTTGGGTGCCAGTTACCGTTCAGTTGTAGCCTATAAGCCCCTAGCCTCGCTTCCACTTTAATGATGATGTCCAGTGGTTGGAGGGTTAGCAGGGTTTCCATAGAGGCCGTCGGTGTACTGCCCATGGCGCCACTTATGCATAGGCATGCTAGCCGCTGTACTCTCGAGAGAGCTGTCTGGGCAATATTCTGTTCTACTTTTGGCCACCAGACGGTGCATCCGTAGGTGATCATGGGTTTTACTACCGCGTTATAAAGCCATAGCATCATTTCCGGTTTGAGTCCCCATGTCTTTCCGAGTGTCTGTTTGGTTGTCATTAAGATCCTTTTGGCTCTGTCGGTTATGTGTTTGAGCTGTCGGTTCCAAGTGAGTTTTGAGTCCAGGTATATCCCTAGGAATTTAACCTCATTGGTAAGTTGGAGTGGCTGGTTAAAGAAGGAAGGAGGTTTCAGCCCTTCCGTTTTCCTTCTCTTCGTAAAGGCAATCAGTGCGGTTTTGGATGGGTTTACGTTTAGTCCCACTTTCCCGCACCCGGTTTCTACCTTTTTTAGGGCGCTGGTCATGAGCCCTGATATCGTAGATGGATGCTTTCCCTTGATGAGAATAACGATGTCATCCGCATACCCTTGGGCGTAGTATCCATTATCGTTTAGTAGCCTTAGAAGCTCGTCCACGACCATATCCCAGAGTAAGGGAGATAGAACTCCTCCTTGTGGGCATCCCCCCTTGGCCATTATGGTTAGGGTTTCATTGTATTGTTGTGTCGTGACTTTTCTGTCAGTTAGCATGGATTCTAGCCACTGAGTTATCGTGGGTTCTACTCCATGGTCATTGACAGCTCGGACAATGGTACTGATTGAGGTATTGTCAAAAGCCCCCTCGATGTCCAGGAAGGTAGCCAGTGCCACTTCTTGGTTGTTCAGCGAATGCTCTATCCTTGTCACCAGCTGGTGTAGGGCGGAGTCGCATGATTTTCCTGCTTGAAAGGCGTGTTGATAGGGGTGCAGTGGCCTAGCGGTGAGCGAGGTTTCCCTGATGTGCCTTTCAATTAACAACTCCATCGTCTTTAGTAAGAACGACGTGAGACAGATTGGTCTGTAGCCCCTGGGCGAGCGAGGTCCTTTCCCGGTTTTGGTATAAAGACCACTTTTACCTTTTTCCAGGGTTCTGGGACGTATTTTAATGCCAGGCTTCCCCTGAAGAGTCGGCATAGGACTGGTAGTAGGTGGTAGAGCCCGTGCTGGAGTAGCGCCGGATATATCCCATCTTGTCCAGGTGATTTGAACTCATTAAATGTTCCAATGGCCCATTTGATACGTTCAGGAGTTATGCACTTTTTCGAGAGTTCCCAGTCTCCTTGTACCTTCCCTTGCTCAGGGTTAGTGTGGTCAGGGATTGTGTTTGACTCTTCTGTGGATATTATTACTGATTTTGGGAAATGGGTTTGCATGAGTAGCTCTGCTTCCCTTTCTGTTTCAGTGAATTTACCGTCAGGTTTCCTGATGGTACCTCCAGGGTTAGAAGGGGTTTTCGCCAAGATTCTATTGAGTTTTGCTCCATCGGATATCTGGTTGATCTCCGAGCAGAACACCCTCCATGATTCCCGGCGTGCCCTTCTTATCTCCTTGCTATATTCCGTTAGTGTTTTGGAGTATTCCTCCCACTTACCGGTCTTCTTCGCTCTGTTATACAGCTTGCGTGTTTTACTTCTCAGTTGCCCGAGGGTTTCGGTCCACCAGTTTTGTATTTTCCCGGTGGGTTTCCTCGTTACCGGACAGTTGTTATGGTAAGAGGTTATAATGGCCTCTTGTATTTGTTCAGCAGCAAGCTCCACGTCTAGACGTTTTTTAATGTTATCTTTAACGCTCAGTAGCTGTGTTTTAAGGTTTTCCTTATATTTTTCCCAGCAAGTTTTCCGTGGGTTCCGGTACGTTACTGCCACTGCTCGGGGTTTGCCGAGTTCTATGACAATGTACCGGTGGTCTGAGAGAGATGGCTCATCCGACACATACCACTTCACAACTTTGGAGGTTACACTTCCCGACGCGATTGTTATGTCAAGCACTTCGGAGCGCATTGGGGTTACAAAAGTGGGTTCCCGCCCTCGATTTAGAATTTCAAGGTCTGACGACATAAAATAGTCTAAAAGGGACTCACCTCTTTTGTTGGTGTTGGTACTACCCCAGAGTTCATGGTGGGCATTGGCGTCCGCACCGATGAGGATCTGCAGTCTCTTGGTCCTGCAGAAGGTTACCAGTTCCTCCAGTTCTTTCGAGGGAGGCGGCTGGATTGAGTCATAGGGTAGGTAAGCTGAGGTTATGACTACCTCGAGACTTGTACCGTCCCCTATGTATTTTACTTTGGCTGCAGCTAGGTCTGTGGAGCAGAATTCGTGCATTTTAAAAGTGGGTAAATCATTCTTTGCATAAATGCATGCCCTGATTTTTTCAGAGTTTGAACTGTATATTAGCTTACCTCTGGTGTTACCCAGTCCTTTAACAACTCCCTTGTGTTGCCAGGGTGCTTGTATACAGGCCAGGTCAAAGTTCCCTGTGTCCAAGAGTCTGCACAGGGATCTGTAGTATCTTCACCATGCTCCTGAGACTGCGGCTTCTTTCCGAGGATCTTGAAGGTTAGCTGGTGGAAGCCAAGGTAGGCTTTAAATCCTACCTTCTCCAGTGCCTTCGTTGACGCCTCGTCAATGTAGAGGATCAGGGTTTGTCCTTTCTCCTCTTCGTGTCGACTGACGACTCTCCACTGTGCTGTGTCCAGCCTCATGTTCTGGGTTTTCAGCAGGTCGATTAAGTCCTCCGTCTTTTTTGCCTCGATCAGGTCTGTTTTAGGGATCCAGACCGTGACCTTGGTGGTTTTTACTACCTCTCTGGCAGTTCCGGTGCGCAGAGCGGCACCCTCCCAGGGTTTTGTGGTGGCAATTCTTTCCTCCAGCCACTTCCTTGAAATTTCGTTGGCACATGTTATGTACACAACCCCTTTCTCGGAGTAGCTGTTGGTGAATTGAGGTCCTTTGGAAGATTCGCACTTCCACACCTCGTTGAGAATGCTCCTCTGGACGTCTTTGCATTGCTGCTCGGTCAGGAGTTCTTCTGGGAAGCGTTCAGCAACCACGGCCATCTTAAGGCCTAACACCGCCTGACTAAAGGTCTCCCCAGCAGAAGTGCTGGGTCTCACCTCTGTTCGACTGGCGAATGGTGTTTGTGTTACACCATTGACTGTATTTAAAAATATTTTATTAATATCTTTTGTTTTATTCTTAATCGTAACTAATTTCGAATTTATTAGAGAGACTTGGGAACCTGGATCATATGTTCCATTTATTTCTAATTTCTCTTCTAATAATATTTTTATTTTAATCAATGGTGTACTTACTCGTTTTTTTGTTCTGTATTTAAGTCTACTTCTATTACTGAGTTGCTTCCAATTAATTTAGTTTCATCTTCATTTTTCTTTTTAAACCAGCATTTGTCTTCAGGGTGATATCGAATACCTCTATTAAGTTTTTCACAATTTTTACATGGCCTCTTCTCTTCAAATTTCTTCCTATAGTCTTGCTTTTCTTCTTTTTTCTTTGAGAAATTAGTTTTATATGCAAAACTTTCACATTTTCTAATTTCGTGCAGTAGAGCACCTGAATTTGTACATTTTTCTCGGTCTATTACATTTCTTAAAACTTCAGGCAGTCCTGCTGCTATAAGCATAATTAATGTCTTGTTTCCAATATTATTATCCATATCCAGCAACAGCTTCTCCTTTCTCATAGCGTACTCCATCAACGAACCCTCCTTATATCTATAGGATAGAGCATATATTCCTGTGTTCCATCTTTGTCTGCAAAAGACACAAGAAATTTTTCCTTCCATTCGGACCATTCGCTTTCTATAGACAATGTTGTTAATGTTGCGGAGTACCAGTTTATGCAGGATTTGTCCAGAAAAAACCTTAAAATTTCAATCTTTATGGTATCTTCCTCAATCCCGAATCTTTGACATTCTCTTTCAAATATCTGTAGCCATTGCTGTGCATTCGAGTGCTTACACACAAAAACGTCGACCATAAATCTTTCCGCTATGTGTTTTAGGTTTAATCTTTCTGTTTTCGGTGTAGATTGTACTGTATTTGATTCTGTTACCTCTTCTCAATACACATCACTAAACATTAAATTATTGTCGTCGTCAACGTATATTTTCTTCATTTCCTCCGTACATGTAACCCATATAATTCTTTGTTGGCCCCTTTTGTTGAGGCTTTTTTTGACTCTCTTGAAACTCTCTGTTTTTGTTAACTCGCCGTGTTGACTCGCATACTTCTCATTTTCGGGAAACACATATGTCTTTCTATCTTGACTTAACGGGTGTTTGAAATACGCATAATGGAATATTTGTTTGTACTAGGAATTCACACATTGAAATTCAGAAAGTACTGTTGCTATCACTTAATTTTATTAACAAGAATGCTTATATATATATATATATACTATATATGGAATATGACGTAAATAGAATCCAAGTGAGAAGTAATTTTTAAAATTAATTAAAAGGATACGGTCTCAGCCCGGATTCGAACCGGGGCCTTCTTCCTTGCCGGGGAATTGCTCTACCGCTGAACTACTGAGCCCGGTCGGAGGATATAGATTTAATTCGTCATTTTAATTAATTTTAAAAATTACTTCTCACTTGGATTCTATTTACGTCATATTCCATATATAGTATATCTAAACCGATTAACCAGTTTCCTATATATATATATATATATACAGGGTCCTGCAACTAAGCTCCCGTCTTCTGTAGCTCACTTACTCATTAAGCTAAGAGTTTGACATTTTGCAGGCTTACCCTGTACTTCAATGTACAATTCAAGAAATTATTTTTTATTATACAGTGTGTTCCACAAATGTGCAACGCCATGGTAATATATTTTTTTGAATTGCATGCTATACATTTTTCTACACATTTGGAAGCCTTTTATGGTTGCCTACCTATCACCAAAATTTTATTGAAATCGGTTGAGTGACCGCAGCGGAAAAAAATAAAAACCAAAAAAAATTGATTTTGCATCGTAGGCTTTAAAAATCAATAAAAACCACAAAATGCACCTCGTTAATAAAATTTTGCTACGTTCTTATTAAGTTAGATGTAATAGTCTCGTTAACCAAGTGACATTGATCCAAATTATACAGGGTGACCAAAATCGAGTGTCAAACTTGTCAAACTTCAAAGCGCGCTATTGTTCTTATTTTAAATTGGAATCAATATTT
This sequence comes from Melinopterus prodromus, assembly GCA_964023965.1. NCBI lineage: Eukaryota > Metazoa > Arthropoda > Insecta > Coleoptera > Scarabaeidae > Melinopterus > Melinopterus prodromus. The sequence goes on from CAXIES010000394.1 coordinate 9,373, forward strand.
TTTTTAGGTGAAACGATGCGGAATTAAAGAATAAATATTGTTTCTGAATACAACCCCATCACAATTCCCAATATTTTAAAAGTTATTCGCCAAAAACTCATTTTTCAACGTTTCCAACGGCAATAGGTAATAAATATCGTACGTGGCTTTGAAAAACAATTTATTACATAAAATATAACGCAGAGGGGTATTTTAGATATTACTGTACTTAATTAAGTAGTTATTCAATTGCTAAATTTACTGCAAAATTTATCTATAGCCATATTTCCGTCCTGACCGCTATAGGTAAATTATGCAGTAAATTTAGCATTTGAATAACTACTTAATTAAGTACACTCAAACCTAAAATACGTCTATTATTTTTTATGAAATAAATTGTTTTTCAAAGCCACGTACGATATTTATTATCTAAAATTGCCGTTGGAAACGTTGAAAAATGAGTTTTTGGCGAATAAGTTTTAAAATATTGGGAATTGTTATGGGTTTGTATTTAGAAACAATGTTTATTTTTTAATTCTGCATCATTTGACATAAAAAAATTTATGGGTTCCAATTTAAAATAAGAACAATAACACGCTTTGAAGTTTGACAAGTTTGACACTCGATTTTGGTCACCCTGTATAATTTGGATCAATGTCACTTGGTTAATGAGACTATTACATCTAACTTAATAAGCACGTGGCAAAATTTTATTAACGAGGTGCATTTTGTGGTTTTTATTGATTTTTAAAGCCAACGATGCAAAATCAATTTTTTTTGGTTTTTATTTTTTTCCGCTGCGGTCACCCAACCGATTTCAATAAAATTTTGGTGATGTGTAGGCAACCGTAAAAGGCTTCCAAATGTGTAAAAAATGTATAGCATGCAATTTAAAAAAATATATTACCATGGCGTTGCACATTTTTGGAACACCATGTATAATAAAAAATAATTTCTTGAATTGTACCTTGAAGTACAGGGCAAGCTTGCAAAATGTCAAACTCTTAGCTTAATGAGTAAGTGAGCTACAGAAGACGGGAGCTTAGTTGCAGGACCCTGTATATATATATTATAATTTTTGATACAACTGTATACAAAACTAAATGTTTACTTATATATGTGTTTTAAACATAACAACCCTGATTATAACTATAATCAGGATTATTACGTTTAAAACACATTGTTTTAAACATGTATGTAGCCGCTATAATCTCTATTTGTTCAAACTCTACGTACACAATATTTACGCCTTCCAAACTTTCCACTGGTATCAAGTCTTAAAACAAATATTTTGTTTTAAACATCTTTAAAACAGTTTTTTTTATGTTTAAAACACTTCGCTTTCAAACATTGCTTGTTTCGTTTTAAAAAAACATCATTTTTTTAAAAAACATGTTGGTTTTGTTAAGTAAACATTGTTCACCAATGGATATTGTATTATAAAATTCTATGTAAATATTATCATATACAATGATTTATGTAAATGGATTTTAATTGAAATATGATAACAATGTATATATTGTATTTCAGTTAACTTAAAAAAGTTGTATTGAATACATGTATTTGCATTTATATTGTATATATATATATATATATATAGTAGTATGTAGTTGATTTTCTGGGTGTCGATCACTGGCTTTTTTGGTTTAAATGAAACTCATTTAAATCTTACAAATTTTCGGATCTTTATTGACCCTTCTTCAGATAAGGTTCTGAAAATATCAACAATAAGCAATACAATTCCATCTAGCGGTGTGTCAATCCTACTTAGTCGAGTTTAAAGGAGGTAGCGAGACATTAAAAAAAAGCATTCGCACCTTGCTTTTTTTTAATGTTAACGGAGCACAACTAAAGAATTTCACCCTTTGTGGACGATACGGACATTTTTACACTATTCACGAACAAAACAAGACGAATAGCATGTGCAAACGTGGATCGTCATGAATATAAACAAAACAGTATTTTTTTATTCTCTCACATCAAACGTAACCCCGGGGCATATTTGCAACGGAACCAGGACCACGGTGGCACTCTTGGACTCTACAGATGCTGGAATCCTTAGAAAGATCGAAAGGTTCACACACAGGTTAGCAAGTACAACCATCAATCTTGAGATACAAATAACTATTAGTAATATCAATAAGTGGGAAAGGGAAATGCGAGAGTTGAGCATTCAGGTTAGAAATAGGATACCGGTTCACGTTTTTTTGAGTTTTCAAGATAGTCTTAAGGCTAATTATCACAGAGTCTTTAGTAAGACCAGAACTGTTCATAGACGTAAATTCCGTGATTTGATCGATAAACAGAGTAGTACTGACAGATTGTTTAAAAGTAATGATAAGTGGATGGTAAACCTGTCTAATGTTGATGTACCCGAGGAAACGTTGACCTTGCTGTCGCTGGGACCTAAGTTCTGCTTGCCATTCACTAGGGATAATTTAAATATAAAAAGATTGTTAATGGAGGTGGAGGGTGTTCTGGCTAGGTGTCCCGGGGAAGGTAGGAATATCAATAGAGCAAAAATTACGAACGTGGTGACTAATTACATTAACAAGGAATATACGCCAGGTAGTGCTTTAGAGGTGCGTGTGACCGCTATGTATCAAAAAATAAAACGGTTTTTAAAGGCACACCCGGAAGTGATTGTAGTTGGAGCTGATAAGGGCGCGACCACAGTAGTTATGAACCGTGATGAATACATTAGTAAAGCAACGGAAATGCTTAATAACACTCAAACGTACAAAAAGATAACAAGATCACCTTTGGTTAGTCAGCAAAATGACGTAAATAAATTGCTTCTTCGTCTCAGAGATAATGGCTGCATAACGGACGCTGATTACACAAAGATGCGCATAAAAAGTTCCCAAATGAGTAAAGCTTACTTCAAACCGAAAATTCATAAGGAAGGTAATCCATTAAGACCAATTATATCAGATGTGGGCTCGGCAACCTATGCACTTTCTAAATACATAGGTAACATCCTGTCGGTATCCTTGTCGACTGAAACTAACTTCAATGTTGTTGATTCATTTGACTTCATAGAAAAAATAAAAAGTGCTAGATTGCCTGAAGAACACGTCTTGGTTTCATTTGACGTTGTGAGTCTCTTCACCAACATACCGCTTCAATTGGTAATACAAATCATTGAACAGAAATGGCAATTGATACAACCGAATTGTACATTTACGGTCAGATTGTTCACGGATACCTTGAAATTCTTGTTCGAGAACACGTACTTCACGTTTAACGACCAGTACTATAAACAAATATTTGGCACACCTATGGGGTCACCAATCAGCCCTATTTTGGCTTTGATTACTATGGATTACGTTCTGCCTTCTGCCTTCAATTGCAGGTTGGGGATTAAGGTTATTAATTTTGAAATACAAATAACAATTAAAAATATTAATGTACTGGATGGACGTTTGCATGAGATCGTGGAAAGGGCCAGAGGGGTGTTGCCTGGTTGTATATTTGAAGAATATTCACGTCGTATGACTTTCAATTTTAATAAACTCTTCTGTAAGATCAAAAATAAAAATATAAGAAAGCTTAATAAACTTAAGTCGGAAATTATAAATATCAAACCTTTCAAAAACAACTCTAAATGGTTCAAAAATCTCACAGACATACAGATTCCTGAAGATATCGGTAATTTTTTATCTTTAGGTCCTAAATTCAGTTTGAATGCGACTCATAAAGATGTTCCGATTGCTATTTTACTATCACAAGTGGAGAATATTGTACAGGCGATGCCCTCTGACCAGCGTGATTTTTACAGAGCTAGAGCTGCTAACATGATAACCAACTCGTATCTATCAGATGCTTCACATCCTTCACAGACCGTATCACCTTTCGATTCAATTTATAGAAAAACTGCAGCATTTTTGAGGAATGAGCCAGGCATTTTGATAACTAGAGCTGACAAGGGTGGCACAACCGTTGCGATGAGTAGGGAGAGTTATGTCGTTGGATCGTTAGCTCTTTTAAATAACAAGTCTGTCTACCAACCTCTTAGCAGAGACCCCACTATCACTGTTCAGAAAAAGAATAATGACTTTGTGAACGCACTAAAAAATAATAAGCTAATTGATAATGATTTGGCAAGTTCTATTATAAAATATAATTCCATCCCAGCGAAATTCTATGGTTTACCTAAAATCCACAAGCCCGATGTACCTCTCCGCCCTATTGTCTCATCGATAGGATCTCCAACTTATGCTCTTTCAAAGATTTTGGCCGATATCCTACAAGCATCCCTTCAGGATGATGAAAAGTACAACATTAAAGACACTTTTAGTTTTTGTAACTTGATGGAGAGAAGAAGGTTGCCTCCCGACTTTGTTCTTATATCTTTGGATGTCGTCTCACTTTTTACAAGTATACCGCTTGATTTGATAATTGAAACTGTTGCTGATGCATGGGAGAGCATCGGAGTGTGTTGCACTGTTCCTCTTGACCGTTTTTTGGATTTAATTCGTTTTGTTTACAATAATTGTTATTTCACTTTTCAAGATAAATTTTATAAGCAAGCTTTTGGTACGCCTATGGGTTCCCCACTAAGTCCAATACTGGCACAACTCGTCATGGATTGTCTTGTTGATAGTTGCATTGATAAGCTATCTTTCGGCCTCCCTTTTTTGTTCAAATATGTAGATGATATAATATGTGCCGTACCTAATAACAAGGTAGATGAGGTTTTGAACACTTTTAATAGCTTTAACCCTCATTTGCAATTTACTGTTGAAAGGGAGTCTGATTATGGCGTCCATTTCTTGGACACGAAAGTTATACGTGACCCAGCTAATAACAACATCATATTGGATTGGTATAGGAAACCCACGGCATCTGGTAGATTTATAAATTTTTATTCGAGTCATTCCATTAGTCAGAAGATTAACACTTTGGTGGCCATGAGGAATAGGGTGATGTACATTAGTGACCTTTCTTTTGTTGATGTTAACTTGCGGGAATTGAGTGAGATGTTCATCAACAATGGATATCCTAGGACTCTCGTTCAGAGGTTGATTTTTAACAGCCCCGTCCGAGATTGCGCAACGGATGACGGTTGTGTTGTTCCCTCCTTTAAATGTAAGAAACTCTCTCGGATTGATAGTCTTTCAATTGGGTTGGTTCGTTTGCTCAGGAATGATGATTTCCGTATAGTGATCAGTAATAAAAAGACTATTGGTAGTATTTTCTCGGATATCAAAGACAAAACCCCTCACTTTCTTAAATCTAATGTAATTTATAGTATACCGTGTGGTAGCTGTCCGATGAATTACTATGGTCAAACTAGTCAATGGCTCAAATCTCGGTTAGCTTTGCACAAAAGTGATTTGAGATTGGGCAAAAAGAACTGTGCGGTTGCTCAGCACGCGTTTGATATGGACCATACTATGAAATGGGATGACACCAAAATTGTTGCAGTTGAAAATAACTATAAATGTAGACTGTTTTTGGAAATGTACCATATTCAGGTTAACATTAGTAATTGTTTAAACTTCAAATCGGATACAAGTCAACTTAGTAATATTTACTCATTCTTAATCAATAATAATTTAAAATTTTCACGCGAGGAGGTTGGGGGTAGTGTTGGTAGCTCTGATAGTTGAAGGTTATTTTTGTTTGTTGTATTCCGTTCGGACGTTGTCAGTCAGCCGGTTTTTTAATCTAGTGTTGGGAAGACATGTGTCGACCAAAAAGTATATTTGTTTGTGCTTATTTGTGCCCGTTTAGTGAAGCGTTCCATCCAATTGTTTTATTGATGTAAGGCGGCATGATTTGTCCTATAATGTTCTCTCCAAGCAGACTTTTATAATACTCTAATTGTAAGTAGAAACTTTTTTGTTAACTATCTGTAATTTTGACGTTTTACTAACTTAGCCTTTGTTGTATTTAATTAGCTTGTTCCTGATGAAGTTTTTAATTAAAGACGAAAATTTGAACTGAGATAAAAGGAGTTTTATACACTTCGCCCACTTGACCGAATTTCCCACGTTACCTTCGTCTGAATTTCATACAAAGTACAAAATGGCCGGTGAAGTTTTCAGTCCGAACGGTAGACACGTCCATTGAAAGTGTCCTTCCTGTGTAACACATCCAGTTTTCTGTCTGTCTTCAACGCGTAATGGAATCGACCAAAAAGCGGAATTTATATCCAATGTGGTAAAGTATTTACAATTTCTTGTTTTTACTATTAGATCTTCCATCGATGGGAATGGTTGAGCTTGAGGTATTACTCTTTTGTTCAATTCACGAAAATCTATACACAATCTTGACCGTTTATTTTCATCTCTTTTGAATGCGAGAGTTACCGGCGCTGCAAACGGGCTGTAAGATTCCTCAATTAAATTATTTTCCAGTAATTTTGAGACTTGGCTTTCTATCTCTTTTTTATCCTCTATAGTACACCTATACGGCCGTTTACAACAGTATTTATCAATCAATAAATCTATTCGTGCTTCGTAGTCTGTAACGGTGCCTACATCGTATTTATTTTTTGCAAACAGTGTTATATTTTTCTATCAATTGTTCAATATTTATTTGTTTTATATTATCCAAATGATCTAAATTCATTCTGAAATCGTTTTCATTTACATGTTCATTAAAATTTACTTTAATTTCTACTATTTTTTTACTCTCATCCAATGTGAGTGTTTCTTTTTTTGTCTGTTTTATAGGTATGTCCTGTTTTTGGTAAATTTGTAGATTTTCATCCTGAATCAGGTTGAATTTTTTTATCATATCTAAACCAATAAGAAAATCTTCAAAATCGTTTCTTTCCACAATGAATACATCGATATATTCTTCTTTTTCAAAAATTTTTACTTTTATAGTAATTAAACCGTTTGTATGTGTTTTTTTTGTTGCCGTGAGCGTTGGCTGAGGGTTGGGGTGCCCTAGCACTGCAGCCATGTGGCTTGTTGTACTGCCGCCGCCCAGGTAGTTAATCGAAGATCTTCGTCCAGTTAATAAGGCTGAGGAGTCTTCCGATTAAATTTTCTTTTGGGAAGTTGGTTGAGGGGTTTCCTCTTCCAAGGTTTGCTTCCCTCCAGGAGGTCAATGCTAAGCATTCGAATAGAACATGAGAGGCGTCTTCCTCCTCTTCGTTGCAGAGTCTGCACACAGGTTCTTCTTTCAGAATTTGTAGGGTGTGCAGGTGCTTCCTGAGGCTGCAGTGTCCGGTTATAAGTCCAGTCACCATCCTTAGGTTATTCCTACTGAGTTTGATCACTTCAGCGGCTATATGTCTTGAGGGTTTTTTCAACAGTATCTTACTATGTCTGTGCCCTGTCAAGTTTTCCCAGCGTTCGATGTGTTTCTTGATAGCCCACTCTCGCACGTCTGATTTGATCACACACTTTGATATGCCTATCATTGGTTCCGGTCCAATGCATGGTCTACTTGATCCCTTTTTAGCCAGTTTGTCGGCTTTTTCATTGCCTCTCTCCCCTTTATGTCCTGGCATCCACTGTAGGGTTACAGTGTTTGCTTCTGCCAGTCTTGTTAGGTTTTGGAGGCACTCCCAGGTGATTCTGGATTGGATTTTGTAGCTGTTCAGCGCATTGGTTTATCGCAAAGATCTCGGTCTGGTATGCTGTTGCCAGCGCCCCCAAGGAGAGACTTATCTCACATCTGGGGGATAGACTGTATATCCCTGCGCCCGATCCATCTACCATTTTGGACCCGTCTGTGTACCAGGTCAGGGTTCCTGGCTTTTTTGTGTTTTCTCCTTGTACCCTTCCAATTTTTATTTGGAAGGTCTTATGCAGGGAGTATTGTGGTGTCATGCAATCGCTTCCCATATTTAATGTTGGTTTTTCGATTGTTTGAACAATTCTGGAGTGTTTCCCATTTGGGTGCCAGTTACCGTTCAGTTGTAGCCTATAAGCCCCTAGCCTCGCTTCCACTTTAATGATGATGTCCAGTGGTTGGAGGGTTAGCAGGGTTTCCATAGAGGCCGTCGGTGTACTGCCCATGGCGCCACTTATGCATAGGCATGCTAGCCGCTGTACTCTCGAGAGAGCTGTCTGGGCAGTATTCTGTTCTACTTTTGGCCACCAGACGGTGCATCCGTAGGTGATCATGGGTTTTACTACCGCGTTATAAAGCCATAGCATCATTTCCGGTTTGAGTCCCCATGTCTTTCCGAGTGCCTGTTTGGTTGTCATTAAGATCCTTTTGGCTCTGTCGGTTATGTGTTTGAGCTGTCGGTTCCAAGTGAGTTTTGAGTCCAGGTATATCCCTAGGAATTTAACCTCATTGGTAAGTTGGAGTGGCTGGTTAAAGAAGGAAGGAGGTTTCAGCCCTTCCGTTTTCCTTCTCTTCGTAAAGGCAATCAGTGCGGTTTTGGATGGGTTTACGTTTAGTCCCACTTTCCCGCACCCGGTTTCTACCTTTTTTAGGGCGCTGGTCATGAGCCCTGATATCGTAGATGGATGCTTTCCCTTGATGAGAATAACGATGTCATCCGCATACCCTTGGGCGTAGTATCCATTATCGTTTAGTAGCCTTAGAAGCTCGTCCACGACCATATCCCAGAGTAAGGGAGATAGAACTCCTCCTTGTGGGCATCCCCCCTTGGCCATTATGGTTAGGGTTTCATTGTATTGTTGTGTCGTGACTTTTCTGTCAGTTAACATGGATTCTAGCCACTGAGTTATCGTGGGTTCTACTCCATGGTCATTGACAGCTCGGACAATGGTACTGATTGAGGTATTGTCAAAAGCCCCCTCGATGTCCAGGAAGGTAGCCAGTGCCACTTCTTGGTTGTTCAGCGAATGCTCTATCCTTGTCACCAGCTGGTGTAGGGCGGAGTCGCATGATTTTCCTGCTTGAAAGGCGTGTTGATAGGGGTGCAGTGGCCTAGCGGTGAGCGAGGTTTCCCTGATGTGCCTTTCAATTAACAACTCCATCGTCTTTAGTAAGAACGACGTGAGACAGATTGGTCTGTAGCCCTTGGGCGAGCGAGGTCCTTTCCCGGTTTTGGTATAAAGACCACTTTTACCTTTTTCCAGGGTTCTGGGACGTATTTTAATGCCAGGCTTCCCCTGAAGAGTCGGCATAGGACTGGTAGTAGGTGGTAGAGCCCGTGCTGGAGTAGCGCCGGATATATCCCATCTTGTCCAGGTGATTTGAACTCATTAAATGTTCCAATGGCCCATTTGATACGTTCAGGAGTTATGCACTTTTTCGAGAGTTCCCAGTCTCCTTGTACCTTCCCTTGCTCTGGGTTAGTGTGGTCAGGGATTGTGTTTGACTCTTCTGTGGATATTATTACTGATTTTGGGAAATGGGTTTGCATGAGTAGCTCTGCTTCCCTTTCTGTTTCAGTGAATTTACCGTCAGGTTTCCTGATGGTACCTCCAGGGTTAGAAGGGGTTTTCGCCAAGATTCTATTGAGTTTTGCTCCATCGGATATCTGGTTGATCTCCGAGCAGAACGCCCTCCATGATTCCCGGCGTGCCCTTCTTATCTCCTTGCTATATTCCGTTAGTGTTTTGGAGTATTCCTCCCACTTACCGGTCTTCTTCGCTCTGTTATACAGCTTGCGTGTTTTACTTCTCAGTGGCCCGAGGGTTTCGGTCCACCAGTTTTGTATTTTCCCGGTGGGTTTCCTCGTTACCGGACAGTTGTTATGGTAAGAGGTTATAATGGCCTCTTGTATTTGTTCAGCAGCAAGCTCCACGTCTAGACGTTTTTTAATGTTATCTTTAACGCTCAGTAGCTGTGTTTTAAGGTTTTCCTTATATTTTTCCCAGCAAGTTTTCCGTGGGTTCCGGTACGTTACTGCCACTGCTCGGGGTTTGCCGAGTTCTATGACAATGTACCGGTGGTCTGAGAGAGATGGCTCATCCGACACATACAACTTCACAACTTTGGAGGTTACACTTCCCGACGCGATTGTTATGTCAAGCACTTCGGAGCGCATTGGGGTTACAAAAGTGGGTTCCCGCCCTCGATTTAGAATTTCAAGGTCTGACGACATAAAATAGTCTAAAAGGGACTCACCTCTTTTGTTGGTGTTGGTACTACCCCAGAGTTCATGGTGGGCATTGGCGTCCGCACCGATGAGGATCTGCAGTCTCTTGGTCCTGCAGAAGGTTACCAGTTCCTCCAGTTCTTTCGAGGGAGGCGGCTGGATTGAGTCATAGGGTAGGTAAGCTGAGGTTATGACTACCTCGAGACTTGTACCGTCCCCTATGTATTTTACTTTGGCTGCAGCTAGGTCTGTGGAGCAGAATTCGTGCATTTTAAAAGTGGGTAAATCATTCTTTGCATAAATGCATGCCCTGATTTTTTCAGAGTTTGAACTGTATATTAGCTTACCTCTGGTGTTACCCAGTCCTTTAACAACTCCCTTGTGTTGCCAGGGTGCTTGTATACAGGCCAGGTCAAAGTTCCCTGTGTCCAAGAGTCTGCACAGGGATCTGTAGTATCTTCACCATGCTCCTGAGACTGCGGCTTCTTTCCGAGGATCTTGAAGGTTAGCTGGTGGAAGCCAAGGTAGGCTTTAAATCCTACCTTCTCCAGTGCCTTCGTTGACGCCTCGTCAATGTAGAGGATCAGGGTTTGTCCTTTCTCCTCTTCGTGTCGACTGACGACTCTCCACTGTGCTGTGTCCAGCCTCATGTTCTGGGTTTTCAGCAGGTCGATTAAGTCCTCCGTCTTTTTTGCCTCGATCAGGTCTGTTTTAGGGATCCAGACCGTGACCTTGGTGGTTTTTACTACCTCTCTGGCAGTTCCGGTGCGCAGAGCGGCACCCTCCCAGGGTTTTGTGGTGGCAATTCTTTCCTCCAGCCACTTCCTTGAAATTTCGTTGGCACATGTTATGTACACAACCCCTTTCTCGGAGTAGCTGTTGGTGAATTGAGGTCCTTTGGAAGATTCGCACTTCCACACCTCGTTGAGAATGCTCCTCTGGACGTCTTTGCATTGCTGCTCGGTCAGGAGTTCTTCTGGGAAGCGTTCAGCAACCACGGCCATCTTAAGGCCTAACACCGCCTGACTAAAGGTCTCCCCAGCAGAAGTGCTGGGTCTCACCTCCGTCGGACTGGCGAATGGTGTTTGTGTTACACCATTGACTGTTTTTAAAAATATTTTATTAATATCTTTTGTTTTATTCTTAATCGTAGCTAACTTCGAATTTATTAGAGAGACTTGGGAACCTGGATCATATGTTCCATTTATTTCTAATTTCTCTTCCAATAATATTTTTATTTTAATCAATTGTGTACTTACTCGTTTTTTTGTTCTGTATTTAAGTCTACTTCTATTACTGAGTTGCTTCCAATTAATTTAGTTTCATCTTCATTTTTCTTTTTAAACCAGCATTTGTCTTCAGGGCGATATCGAATACCTCTATTGAGTTTTTCACAATTTTTACATGGCCTCTTCTCTTCAAATTTCTTCCTATAGTCTTGCTTTTCTTCTTTTTTCTTTGAGAAATTAGTTTTATATGCAAAACTTTCACATTTTCTAATTTCGTGCAGTAGAGCACCTGAATTTGTACATTTTTCTCGGTCTATTACATTTCTTAAAACTTCAGGCAGTCCTGCTGCTATAAGCATAATTAATGTCTTGTTTCCAATATTATTATCCATATCCAGCAACAGCTTCTCCTTTCTCATAGCGTACTCCATCAACGAACCCTCCTTATATCTATAGGATAGAGCATATATTCCTGTGTTCCATCTTTGTCTGCAAAAGACACAAGAAATTTTTCCTTCCATTCGGACCATTCGCTTTCTATAGACAATGTTGTTAATGTTGCGGAGTACCAGTTTATGCAGGATTTGTCCAGAAAAAACCTTAAAATTTCAATCTTTATGGTATCTTCCTCAATCCCGAATCTTTGACATTCTCTTTCAAATATCTGTAGCCATTGCTGTGCATTCGAGTGCTTACACACAAAAACGTCGACCATAAATCTTTCCGCTATGTGTTTTAGGTTTAATCTTTCCGTTTTCGGTGTAGATTGTACTGTATTTGATTCTGTTACCTCTTCTCAATACACATCACTAAACATTAAATTATTGTCGTCGTCAACGTATATTTTCTTCATTTCCTCCGTACATGTAACCCATATAATTCTTTGTTGGCCCCTTTTGTTGAGGCTTTTTTTGACTCTCTTGAAACTCTCTGTTTTTGTTAACTCGCCGTGTTGACTCGCATACTTCTCATTTTCGGGAAACACATGTGTCTTTCTATCTTCAGTTGTGATAGACGTTATGATTATCACACTTGTTTTCTTGTTGCTTGGCGATGCTGCATACTCAAATGCAAATTGCAGCTTCATTTTTAAGCAAAAACTTTTGTTTTCTAAGGGTCGATTTTATGGTGGTGCAATATAAACACGGTTTCACTGTAATACACAAGAAACATCTTTATTTTTTTATACAATTAAGCATTAACAAACTCTCACCTGTAATACACAAGAAACAAAAGTTTAAGTTGCTACACACACTAACCTAACCAAACTCTATTACAAAATGAATGAAATAATAAACCAACAATTCTCCACTGTCAACTACATCTACAGGTGAGTAGCGCAAACAACAATTACATTGTAGAACCCATTGTACATTAAAGACAGTATAGTTTCTTTACATACAAAGATTACTTTTTTATGTCAGTTTTCATTTGTTGGTGACGCAATAATTTTTGAAATTTGTTTTAATGGTTTTGTTGATCATTTAAGAAAAATATAGGCATTACCTAAGATAACTAACAAAAAAATCAACAAAGTTGTTGACAAAAGAAAAAACATAGCTTTTGGCACTTTAATGGAAAGTGACCTCGGCGCTATAGGTGCATCATTAGTATTTCTCCCATTTCTTGTTACGCCCATAGCTGTACGAATACCTAATTTCCTTGGAGGCAAACGTTCCAGACCTAAGTGGAAAGAGATAGATTAATAACACATTGATACACATAGAAGGTAATCTAAATACAATTAAACCTTTCCAACAAACATAGTAGTATATATGTATATATTTTGTGGCTTTTCCACAATGTCCATTATTGGTTATAACTAACTGATATTATCAACTGAAACCGTCAGGCAAAGAAACAATACATAGTGTCGTTGTAATGTAAATGGTAAAACAGTGTGAACTAAGTCCTCATTTAACTAAAAACGAATAACTAAAGATAACCTGATGTAGATGGTGATTGTTCATCCACGGCGCTTTCTACTGTGCTACCAGTCCTATCGGTGGTTGCCGATGTTACGAGTGGCTCAAAACTCTGAACTGGTAATAATGCAGGACATAATAAAATAAACATTTATATTATTAAAAAAAATTCCTCACAATTCAGTTTTATTTGTTATATTATTTCCGTTTTTAAGATTTATAGCACCAATTTTGTAGGTGTAAATGGGCGCGATGTGCCAGTTTAAGCGCATGAACGATTGCTTAGTGAAAGAAGAACATGAACGATTGCTTAGTGAAAGAGCTAGAACCCAGTTTCAAGCGGAAATACATGTGATTGGATCTGACCGTTCAACCACCGCGAGCGCTTAGTCTCGGCGCCAGCAACTTTGGCTGGAACTGGCAGAACGCACCCAATGGTTAGCCAATGTAAACTAATAATAGGTAACTTAATATTTAAAAACAAACAAAAATTAAATAATTACCTGACGTACACAACACCATGTACATTATCGTCTGTTAATGTCCATGAATTTCCAACTGCTTCCAAATTCAGGTTCGGTTGAACTGCTAACTGCACAGGACCTGATTGAATAAAATATGGTTGTATATAAGCCAGATGAGTTTTTTTCTAATACTTACTTGGAAGATGTAATTTTGGAACTGCATCCGAGACGAGCTTTCTCAAGTACAAATCTTGGATTGAAAAGTGTGCTCTACACACAAAGTAATTACGGGCAACCAATTCTGGGTCCTTATTTAAAAGATCCTTGTTACCTACCGCTGATATCCACGCTGTAAACAAAGCACCTTTTGTTTTCGGGTTCGGGAAACAGTGGAGAATAAAGTTCGCCGATGTGGAAGTGCACAGAGGCACCGAACACTCACGTACCCTTCTTGGCATTATACTCACAAGAACACACACAAATGACAAAACACACAGGAAAAAGTACAAACACAAGAAACTACAGACTATAAACACAAACTTATCAAACACGCACCATAGAAAACACGCACGCAATCTTCTTGGCTTTACAGTCACAAGAAGACAAACAAAGTCATAAACACTCGTAAAATACAAAGGAGGTACTGTCTGTTATAACGGGTATAAACTGACCAGAAAGAACAACATTTACCAACAATGCTAATTGTCTAACATGGCGGAGACGGCGTATTTAAACGTTGTAAACCCCCACACTATGGAAATTGAACGCATGCGTTGAGTATCGCTTACCGCGACTTCGGTAGACTATGCATATTATAGAACAGCTTTCTGTGTGGCTATCTGTCTATCAATCGATTAATCTATTAAACGACAACCGCTGGCAGCGCTCGGACGTTTATTAGCCGAACTATATACGCTGGGGAAGGTCATGCCATAAATCATAAACCCCCATGATCAACACGACGTAGATATTTTCCTGCGTTTTTTACTTCATAGGGTGCGTATCAAGCCATGCGTATAGCGTGACTCGCACGATTGTTACCTGGG